>SJXQ01010318.1:273117-298292 GCA_006408695.1 Aepyceros melampus | reverse complement strand
TTGATGCTGGGAGGGATTGGGAGCAGGAGGAGAAGGGGACGACAAAGGATGAGATGGCTGGATGCCATCACCGACTTGATGGACATGAGTTTGGGTGAATTCCGGGAGCTGGTGGTGAACAGGAAGGCTTGGCGTGCTGCGTTCATGGGGTCACAAAGAGTCAACACGACTGAGCAACTGAACCGAGCTGAACTGAACTGAAAGATGCTTTCACAATGTGGTGCTGGTGAAGACTTGAGAGTCCCTTGGACTGCAAGGAGACCAAACCAGTCAGCCCTAAAGGAAATCAACCCTGAATATTCACTGGAAGGACTGATGTTAAAGCTGAAGTTTGGCCACCTCATGCAAAGAGCCAGCTCACTGGAAAAGACCCTGATGTTGGGAAAGATTGAGGGCAGGAAGACAGAACAGGATAAGATGGTTAGATGGCATCACCAACTCAACAGACATGAGTTTTATCAAACTTCAGGAGACAGTGAAGGACAGGGAAGCCTGGGGTGCTGCAATTCATGGGGTTGCAAAGAGTTGAATGTGACTTAGTGACTGAACAATGACAAAATAAAATTTTATATAGGATATTGCCATAAGTTGTATTTTTTTCCTATGCATACATATTTTACTCACATGGTTCCATGCTGTATATTCTTTGCAGTAACTTGTATAACATATTATTCTATTGTTTTTCTGATTATTCTGTCAGATTTTTCAAACAAAACATATTAAAACATTAGGGAGGGAGGTGGGAGGCAGGTTCAAGAGGGAGGGGACATATGTATACCTATAACCAATTCATGTTGATATATGGCAGAAACCATGACAATACTGTAAAATAATTATCCTCTAATTCAAAAAAATTTTTAAGGGAAAAATAAATTAAAACATTAACAAATGTTTGAGAATATTAATATAAATCATGTATTAATATTTCAGCCATTATTCCTTTTTTTCAGTCATAAGACTGGCATTTCCAGATAGGACCTCCTCCTTTAAGCTGGGTCCAAGAATCAAAGGAGGGGACATATGTATACCTATAACCAATTCATGTTGATATATGGCAGAAACCATGACAATACTGTAAAATAATTATCCTCTAATTCAAAAAAATTTTTAAGGGAAAAATAAATTAAAACATTAACAAATGTTTGAGAATATTAATATAAATCATGTATTAATATTTCAGCCATTATTCCTTTTTTTCAGTCATAAGACTGGCATTTCCAGATAGGGCCTCCTCCTTTAAGCTGGGTCCAAGAATCAAGTGGCAGAAGATCACAGTCTACTTACAACTGACATGGAAAATGAACAATAACTGAACTTCCACTGTTGTAAGCCACTAACACTAGGGAGCTATTTCTCATTGCACCATAATGTAGCAAGTTGATCAAGATTGCCATGTTAGTTTCATTTCCCACCTTTGTTCAACTGACCAAATACTACATTGGTTCACATGTATAATGTTGGTTTCACACATTATAGATACTCCACCTTTTCTCGACATTGGGCATTCTACCTTAGATTCTGCCTGTCTCCTAATTCAGCAGATCACTCTACCCTTTCCCATCACTTTGAGAAAAGCCCCCTTGATGTCCTTGTTCCTCAGGCTGTAGACCACAGGGTTGAGGAGGGCAGAGAAGACATTATAAAAGAGTGAGATCTGCTTGTCCTGCTCAGGGGAATACCTTGAATTGGGCTTCATGTAGATGTAGGTGGCTGGAGCATAGAAGAATGTGATCACAGTCAGGTGGGAAGCACAGGTGGAGAAAGCCTTGCAGCAGGCCTGCATGGACTTAATCTTGAAAATGGTCTGGGCAATACGGATGTAGGAGGCCAGAATTAGCGAGAGTGGGGCAACGGCCATCAAGACACTGATGACCAAATCCACCATTTCAATGACGTGGGTATCCATGCAAGCCAAATTTCGTACTGAAGGGCCTTCTCAGGAGTAGTGGTTGAACATTAACAAATTGAAAAATAAAAACCATATGATTATCTCAATAGATGCAGAGAAGGCCTTCGACAAAATTCAACATTCATTTATGATAAAAACTCTCCAGAAAGCAGGAATAGAAAGAACATACCTCAACATAATAAAAGCTATATATGACAAACCCACAGCAAACATTCTCCTCAGTGGTGAAAAACTGAAAGCATTTCCCCTAAAGTCAGGAACAAGACAAGGGTGCCCACTTTCACCACTACTATTCAACATAGTTTTGGAAGTTTTGGCCACAGCAATCAGAGCAGAAAAAGAAATAAAAGGAATCCAGATTGGAAAAGAAGAAGTAAAACTCTCACTGTTTGCAGATGACATGATCCTCTACGCAGAAAACCCTAAAGACTCCACCAGAAAATTACTAGAGCTAATCAATGAATATAGTAAAGTTGCAGGATATAAAATCAACACACAGAAATCCCTTGCATTCCTATACACTAATAATGAGAAAGTAGAAAAAGAAATTAAGGAATCAATTCCATTCACCATTGCAACGAAAAGAATAAAATACTTAGGAATATACCTACCTAAAGAAACTAAAGACCTATATATAGAAAATTATAAAACACTGATGAAAGAAATCAAAGAGGACACTAATAGATGGAGAAATTTGCAGGATATAAAATCAACACACAGAAATCCCTTGCATTCCTATACACTAATAATGAGAAAGTAGAAAAAGAAATTATAGAAACAATTCCATTCACCATTGCAACAAAAAGAATAAAATACTTAGGAATATATCTACTTGCTTTTGAAGTTGCTCCTTTTTTGGCCACTATAGTTAATTCTGTGATGAATGCCTTCATAAATATACCCTTTCTTGCCTGTGTTGAAAGTGTGTTTAGGAGTGGAGTCTTCTTAATCAATGAATTTGAAAATGTTTTATGTTTACTTTTTGCTGCTGTGCCCTTACCCATGGCAGATGTTTCTGTTCAAGCCTAGTGCTCTTTCCTGCCAAGACCCCATGTGGTTTAGAATTCTTAGAGTAACAGCCGCTAGTCAGAGTTGGCATGCTAGATATGACCACTGTCATCTTCCTTCTATTATTTCCTAAAACAGCTATCCAAATCCCAATGCTACTAAAAACAAATGAATTTAGTAACATCATTGAGGCCTTGCTAACATTTAACCACTTTTTATCATTTTTTACCATTTTTATCATAAAGTTATTGCATTTGTGTTTGTTGTTCTATGTGTGAGAATAAACTTTCTCCTATATGTGCTTGCTAATTACCATTGCTCAAGAATTAGTTTTTATTCAAACTAGTTTGCACATTAATTGGGTTTCGACAGACAAATGACCTTCCTCGATAGTCAGTTCTCTAGATAATTATTACTCCATCTGGTATTTATTTTTGTGCATTTTCCCAAATTGTTATTCCTAAAAAACACTTTTTATCACTTTGTGTAACATGGTTATTTTTAACCATAAAATATGTTTTAAATTAAATAAAAACAGAAAACAGCAAAGGATGTCAAAACGCTGAGCAGAATATTGTATTTTATCAGTTGTTTCCTACATTTTGGCAAAAGTCTAGCATTTTAGACAGTTTTTAACAGAAAAGCTGTTTCAAAATCAAAAAGCTATAGAAAAAAAAAATCCTCTACATAGTGGTTACCATATTTAGTTTCAGACAGATCATCAGCTCTCAAAATGCAGATGTAAAAAATGCAAAAAAAAAAAAAATCCAGTATATTGTTTATTGAATGCCTTAATTGTATTTTCAGCTTCCTAACTTTGTTAATTCTTTATCCATATCTTAAATGTCTATCTCCATTTGTAAACTTATATGATCTATTTTGACTCAGGTTCAATTCAAGCAGTTAGAGAATTAGATGGTATATTGTAAGTAGAGGGAAGGCTTAGAATAGGAAACTAAATTTCATTTGGGGCTTTTTCTGTGCCAGGCTCTGGTCCCAGGAGTTTCACAGTTGTTCTTAACACTACCATCACTAGAACCATTGCTTCCACTGATTTGCTTGTTGTTGTTGTTCAGTCACTCAGTTGTGTCTAATTCTTTGTGACTCCATGGACCCCAGCACGCCAGACTTCCTTATCCTTCACCATCTCCAGGAGTTTGCTCAAATTCATGTCCATTGAGTTGATGATGCCATCCAAACATCTCATCCTCTGTCCCCCTTTTCTCCTCCCATCCTCAGTCTTTCCCAGCATCAGGGTCTTTTTCATTGAGTTGGCGCTTTGAATCACATAGCCAAAGTATTGGAGCTTCAGCTTCAGCATCAGTCCTTCTAATGAACATTCAGGATTGATTTCCTTTAGGACTGACTGGTTTGATCTCCTTGCAGTTCAAGAGACTTCCAAGAGTCTTCTCCAGCACCACAATTCCAAAGTATTGTTTCTCTGGTGCTCAGCCTTCTTTACAGTCCAACTCTCACCTTTGTACTTGACTACTGGAAAAACCATAATTTTGACTACATGGACCCTTGTTGGCAAAGTGATGTCTGCTTTTTAATATGGAGTAAGCCTCTTTTAATTCCATGGCTGTAGTCACCATCCACAGGAATTTTGGGTCCCAAGAAAATAAAGTCTCTCACTGTTTCCATTGTTTCTCCATCTATTTGCCATGAGGTAATGGGACTGGATGCCATGATCTTAGGTTTTTGAATGCTGAATTTTAAGCCAGCTTTTTACTCTCCTCTTTCACCTTCATCAAGAGGGTTTTTAGTTTCTCTTCACTTCCTACCATTAGGGTGATGTCATCTGCACATCTGAGGTTATTGATATTTCTCCTGGCAATCTTGATTCCAGCTTGTAACTCATACAGCCCAGAATTTTGCATAATATTCTCTGCATCAGTTCAGTTCAGTTAAGTTGCTCAGTTGTGTTTGACTCTTTGTGACCCCATGAATTGCAGCACGCCAGGTCTCCCTGTCCATCACCAACTCCTGGAATTCACTCAAACTCACATCCATTGACTCAGTGATGCCATCCAACCATCTCACCCTCTGTTGTCCCCTTCTCCTCCTGCCCCCAATCCCTCCCAGCATCAGAGTCTTTTCCAATGAGTCAACTCTTCACATGAGGTGGCCAAAGTACTGGAGTTTCAGCTTTAGCATCATTCCTTCCAAAGAACACTCAGGACTGATCTCTTTTAGATGGACTGATTGGATCCCCTTGCAGTCTAAGGGACTCTCAAGAGTCTTCTCCAACACCACAGTTCAAAAGCATCATTTCCTCAGTGCTCAGCTTTCTTCACAATCCAACTCTCACATCCATACATGACTACTGGAAAAACCATAGCCTTGACTAGACAGACCTTTGTTGGCAAAGTAATGTCTCTGCTTTTGAATATGCTATCTAGGTTGGTCATAACTTTCCTTCCAAGGAGTAAGCATCTTTTAATTTCATGGCTGCAATCACCATCTGCAGTGATTTTGGAGCCCCAAAAATCAAGTCTGACACTGTTTCCACTGTTTCTCCATCTATTTGCCATGAAATGATGGGACCAGATGCCATGATCTTAGTCTTCTGAATGTTAAGCTTTAAGCCAACTTTTTCACTCTCTACTTTCACTTTCATCAAGAGGCTTTATAGTTCCTCTTCACTTTCTGCCATAAGGGTGGTGTCATCTGCATATGAGAGGTTATTTATATTTCTCCCGGTAATCTTGATTCCAGCTTGTGCTTCTTCCAGCCCAGCGTTTCTCATGATTACTCTGCATATAAGTTAAATAAGCAGGGTGACAATATACAGCTTTGACGTACTCCTTTTCCTATTTGGAACCAGTCTGTTGTTCCATGTCCAGTTTTAACTGTTGCTTCCTGACCTGCATACAGATTTCTCAAGAGGCAGGTCAGGTGGTCTGCTATTCCCATCTCTTTCAGAATTTTCCATAGTTTATTGTGATACACACAGTCAGCAGAGTGACAGTATACAGCCTTGATGTACCCCTTTCCCAATTTTAAACCAGTCCATTCTTCCATGTACAGTTTAACTATTGCTTCTCTACTTGTGTACAGGCTTTTCAGAAGACAGGAACAGTGGTCTGGTATTCCCATCTCTTTAAGCATTTTTCAGTTTGTCATGATCCACAAGAACATAAGTTAAGGGTTTAACATAGTGAATGAAGCAGAAGTAGAGGCTTTTCTGGAATTCTCTTCATTTTTCTATGGTCCAATGAATGTTGGCAATTTGATATCTAGTTCCTCTGCCTTCTCTAAATCCAGCTTGTACATCTGGAATTTCTTGTTTCATGGACTGTTGAAGCCTAGCTTGAATGATTTTTGAGCATGGCCTTGCTATCATGTGAAGTGAGCACAATTGTGTGATAGTTTGAACATTTTTTATCATTGCCTTTCTTTGGGATTGGAGTGAAAACTGACCTTTTCCAGTCCTGAGGCCACTGCTGAGTTTTCCAAATTTGCTGGTGCACACGGTGTGGCACTTTCACAGTATTCTCTTTTAGGATTTTAAATAGATAAGCTGGAATTCCATCACCTCCACTAGCTTAGTAATGCTTCCTAAGGTAGTTATGTACACTTCCTAATTTAATATTCAAAATGACTTTATGGGCTAAGTATTATCATGCCCACTCATACATTTGGAATCAGAGAAATGCTGCTTAAATGCATACAGCTAAAAGTGGTAGAGAGAGAATTTCAGGCCAATTGGGATCCTGAAGTAAAACTCTTTTCACTTTCCCTCATAGTCTCTTGTGCCTCTGCTCTGATTGGAATGCTCATTTTTTGTTGTTGTTTCTATTCTACCATTATTTTTTTCTCATCTAAACACCTGTGTTTTCCAGGTGGCTCAGTGGTAAAGAATACTCCTGCCAATGCAGGATATGAGGGTTTGATCCCTGGATTGGGAAGTTCCCTGGAGAAGGAAGTGGCAACCCATTCCAGTATTCAAGCCTGCAGAATCCCATGGACAGAGGAACCTGGCGGGTTACAGTCCATGGGGTCACAAAGAGTTGTACATGACAGCAATTAAACAACAACTAAACACTTGATTATTTACTGTGTGTACCACTTATGTGGCTTTCTCTTCCTTGAGTTAAAGATGTAAGCTTGTATTATTAAATATATCCTCTGTTCCTTTATTAGAGTATAGCTTTCTTGAGAGAAAATATGATATTTATTGTCCAAATAGTGCCAACCAAACCTGATTGGCATATTTGCACATAGTGGGTGCTTAACAAATGATTTTTGCTGAGGATAACTGTTAATGGCTTTTACTGAAGATAATGAAATTGTATGTGAAACAAGACTGAATGTTCTTTATACATACATACATACATATATACAAAGATTGGATTTGGAGTAGGACTCTTACTGAAAGAGATGGAAAAAAACAAAATCACACTATAATTTCTCTTTTATTTTTATCTTCCTATCTCTTGACTGTAATCTTAAACACACTTATATTTGAATTTTTATTTCTTGTGATATTATTTTGTACTGGGATATATATTGGTTACTTTATTATCATTTAAATTCTCTATTTAAACAGAAATTAAGACTCCACCAAAAGAAAGAATCAATGCTATGCAGTTTATATGATAGAAAGTACTTTAAAATGTGTGAGTGGGTGTCTAGCACAGGTTGATTTTTTTAAATTTAGTTTTACATTAACTCTTAATCTGGAGGGAACTCATTAGATTCCTGCCACTGAATTACAGGCACTTTTTAGTTTCTATGCTTTACCTATTGCTAAAAAAAAGGCAATTGTAGCTATTCTTAACCTTAATACTGCTGGTTTTCCTTTAAATATTTTAAACAAAAAACTGGAATAAAAGCCCTTTTAAGATGAACCAGCCTCTGATACAAGTAAAGGTTTAACTTCTTTTCTTATCTCTTTCTCAGAAATGAAATCTGTATTCAGGATGTAATGCTTCTTCTGAAGTGCTTGGAGAATCAGAGAAAATGGCCCATTTTCATTTTAATGAATCATGCTGGAGAATACATTTACATGATGTTAATACTGAGACCTGGAAGATGGTATGGTATAATGCTCATAATAAAGGATTTAGGAACCATGACAGTTCTGGGGTATGAATTCTGGTAAGCTACTCATGTGTGACTTTGGATAAGTTTCTTGAGCTCTCAGTACCTCAGTCAACTGAGATGGAGTGGTAAAAAGAGGAAGCACATCACTGAAAACCAACTCTGCAAGGCCAGAATGAGATAAACAATGCACAGGGCTATGCGCTCCTTATGTACCCTGGGATTTTCTGCACGTAAAAGAGTGCCACATAGTTAGGCATCACTCACTGTGTGTTCTTTAAATAAAACTGATAGCAGCTGAAAGGCTTTGTTGAGAGATGGTGAGGCATAATCCCATCTCATGCAGCCATACGAGGAGTAACCTGGGAGAAGGCAGACCTCCAAACAGCATGTTTAGTTCTCTTTCTCTTGACCCTGAAATTGGAAGCAGCTTACATCTGATAATCATACGCAAGAGGTATATGAAGGGGAAATCCGTATCAGTTCAGATAGAAAATGAACTCATGGAACCAGGAAAAAACACACTGATAAGGTAATTTCAGGATTCAGTAAACAAAGTTGAGTCAGAGAAATCTGGAGTGCAAATGTACGAATCTGATCACAAAGCTCTTAAGAGATGACTTTTACCACCATCTCACAGCATTCACTCATCATGCAATCAGCACTCCAGCGAGCTCTGCATTTCAGATCTTTATTCCTATGGACAGGATCCATCTCCAAAATGTGCTGTGGAGCCATTGAAAATGGCTGCTGTGATCTTTAGGAGATTTTTCATCTTTCTGTGTGTCAGTTCCCTCATTAGGAAAACAAACCCTATCAAATTCCACAGGCCATTGTAAAAAATCAAAGTAGTTAACATATGGCACATTAAATTTTATTATTATTTTGGTAAAATTTGTACCTTTGGCCAATATAAATCAACAATGATATTAGAAAATAAAGGGAATTATTTAACAAGTTACTGGTCATAGAATTCATTCCTATCTATCCATAACTAAGAACATTTAAGTTTTTGGTACATTCAGTTATGTGTTTGAGGATTTTGTTTTTTTTTTCCTAACAGTTTTGTCTTGAGTCAAGGTTTATGTAGATTTATTTCAAATCACTGATTATGGATGTTACTTACAACCTGATTGTTCCTGTTATCTCCCCATTGCAATTCTTATCCAGCAGTATCTCCTCTGTAGTATGTATCATCTTGGTAACACTCCAAAAGAGGAAAAGGGTTGTTAGCTGAGAGATGAGGTGGTATTCATGGGTTATAAGTTTGGGTTATAAAAAATATTCATAGTAATGATCAAACCTTATGATCCATCTACATTATGGTAGGAATTAGACAAATCTCCTTGCAAAGGACAAGCAACCTTAAGTTCACATGTCTTTTATTCCTATGGAATACACCTCTCATTGTATTTGACCTGTATGTAACCTCTAAAGACATTTGCCTTGAAATATTTTTATTTTGTTAGCATACAGCACTGCAACTTATTACCTAAGTGTTATTATATATGCAAGAAAAATATATTAAAAAGCAATTTTCTTTTAAATGACACATGTATAATAAAAATTTAGATATCATTTTCTAGGTTGGACTTGGGAAGAAAAAAACTGAAAAACACATTTTTTGACATTAAAAAATTCCATCTTATACATAAAACTAAATTCTCAATCTGAGAGCTTGTGGGTAGCCCGTTATACTCTATGCTGGGTAAAATTTCAAGGAAAAAAAAATAATCAACGAGGAAGACTTTGCCTGTTCATTAGGAAAAACTATACAGTAATTCATTCATTCATTCTTAACTTTGGAAGATATTTAATAACCATGTTCTAAGGCTCTGTCTAGTCAAGGCTATGGTTTTTCCAGTAGTCATGTATGGATGTGAGAGTTGGACTGTGAAGAAGGCTGAGTGCCAAAGAATTGATGCCTTTGAACTGTGGTGTTGGAGAAGACTCTTGCAAGTCACTTGGACTGCAAGGAGATCCAACCAGTCCATTCTGAAGGAGATCAGTCCTGTGTGTTCTTTGGAAGGAATGATACTAAAGCTGAAACTCCAATACTTTGGCCACCTCATGTGAAGAGTTGACTCATTGGAAAAGACTTTGATGCTGGGAGGGATTGGGGGCAGGAGGAGAAGGGGACAACAGAGGATGAGATGGCTGGATGGCATCACCAACTCGATGGATGTGAGTCTGAGGGAACTCTGGGAGTTGGTGATGGACAGGGAGGCCTGGCGTGCTGCAATTCATGGGGTCGCAGAGAGTCGGACACGACTGAGCAACTGAACTGAACTGAACTGAACTGAAGGCTCTAAGGAAGGCTATGCAATACTCTGTGAGAAAACAGCTTATAATTATAGTCAATAAAATGCAGGATTGTGAAATAGGTAGAGGAAAGACAATATCCAGGTTAAAAAAAGGAGAGAATCTAAGGAATAAACATTGGTCCCAAAGAGCATGGATTCTACCTCACAGCGTCCTGAGTCCCAGCACCAGCAGAGTGAAAAGTCACCTTAGAATCAATACTACAGCTGTAGGAATTACACAAGGGGCTAGAGTTTAGAGACATGGGCTTCTCAGATGGTGCAATGGTAAACAATCTACCTATTAATGCAGGAGACTCAAGAGACCTGGTTCAATCCCTGGGCTGAGAAAATCTGGAGGAAGAAATGGCAACCCAATCCAGTATTCTTGCCTGGAAAATTTCATGGAGAGAGGAGCTTGGTGGGCTACAGTCCATGGGGTCACATAGAGTCAGACATGACTAAGCACACACAGAGTCTAGAAACAGCCCATCACATCTTTGTTTGTTTAATAAACTAAGGCATAGTGCCAAATTGGTTAAATGTACCATGGCTGTGCTCACCCAAGCATGTTACCACAGTGAAATTAAAGAAGAAATGAAAAGGGAGCTGATCCATTATAACCAGATGCAATGAAAGAGAGCAAAGATTATATTAGAAACTTGTCTATTTTTAACATACAGTACGTATGATACTGATAAATAACATTTCTAAGTTCTTTATATTATCTCTGATAGACTCAAATCCCTGTTTGATGTCTGTTGACTTTTTCAGTTAATACCTTTATTAATAAAATCATATTTTAATCATTCATTATTTTCCACATAGGATTTTTAAGTTATGTGTTTGAATAAAAAAATGAAATAGCTTGTTTATTAAATCCTAAATAAATTTATTTATAAAGCGGTAAATGCTGGGAGGTGATGCTAGTACAATTAGTTCCTATTTCTCTTCTTGAGCCAAACATTGATTTAGAAAAGACAACCTCATTCCAGCATAGTTCAAATGTTTGGTTCACTAGGGAATGTAAGTGTTTATGTGTTGGATTTTCCTTTCTGTGGTTCAACAATGAGAAAACCGTTCCTTCTAGAGGTTCTGCCAGACAATACAGGTGTTGGGACTTCAATTCTTTCCATCACTTCCTGGAACTTGCTATCATCTCAAAAGCAAATAACATTTTTTTTAAAACATATCCAAGAAGGCTAAATTTTTCCCTCAGGTAAGAAGGAACTGAATCTGTGAAGGGAATGGAAGATGGAAGGGGAAGGGAGAAAGTGTAGGCTCACACTTTATTAATACTATTTCCAGTATCTACCTCTCCTCCAGCCATAGCAATATATGGTTCATGGATTTTTAGCTGGTAGAGTCCCTGCATTTTCCCAGACCACCTCTAGCTAGTCTGGAAAGAGATCTCTCTACAAAGAGAGAGGGGTCTTATCCCATCTGGTTGACAGAAACAGTGAGTGACATTTGGGTCAGGGCAAGTTGATGCTGATAACATACTGGTGGTATCAGTATCAGCTGTTTTGAATGAAACACAGATACTCAGAATATAAAACAAAATTGAATCAATTATCCTGATATTTTCTGAAATATTCATGTACCCATTGCTCTCCAGGCAAACCCAAGTACTCAATAGTACTCAATTTGTTCCTTACTCATACTTCATGCTTTCCCACCTTTCAGTCTTTTAACTCATGCTATTGTTTTGCCAAAAACTGGTTTTCTGTCTTCTTCCATCTCTTCTGTCCAAAGGCTATCACATTTCAAATATCACCTCCAAAATATTTCTTTGCTTGGCCTTCTATCTATATTTGCCCTGTCTTCTTGAAGTAAGTCTCTTACTGAACTCTGGAGCCCTTTGCCCCTAACTTGGGCTTTTAATCATGCTCACCTTGGCTGAAAGATTAATTATGAGTCTGTGCTCTCATAATTCTCAATGAAATCTTGGAAGGTAGGATCTATGTCTGATTGATATTTTTTTGCCTTTAACCACTGAAAGTAGGCACTCAGTAGATTTTTGTTTAACAAACATGAATATTAAAATTCAAGACAAAAGTAAGATTTGGAGGTTGAATTAGAAAATTGCTCCAATTCTTCCCTGAGTTTAGAGTATCTAGACAAAATTTGTGCTCCCTGGACTCCAGCATAGTCCTTCCTAACCTCCTTTCCTTTTCTTTTTAAATCCTTCTAGGCTCAGGTAAGACCTTTCTCCCCACCTCCACTCAACCATTCTTCCTCTGGCTTGACCTAGTTACTCTGATAGAAGAACTAGGTCAGCAGTCTAGGGACCAACAATCTCAACCTTTTTTGCTCCCAAAGGTGAGGGGGACTGAAAATTGGTCTCTAAGTGGCAAAGAATCCTGCTCTTAAAGTTCCTTGAAAACTCTAGAGAGTGTAGGACCTAAGAAAAGAGACTCTCTCCTTTCTGAGTCTCAGAGTTAGCACTCAGCTTTCAGGTTGAAACCCAGAGTCTTCTTTGACAATCTCTTACCTCTCTCCACATCCAGAGAGCCCTGAGCATTTCCCTGACAATAGCACCTGTGATCTGGGTCCACCTTGGGTTCCCATGGCCACCAACCTAAACTGAGCCTGCATGTGCCCACCATGTGCTCTACGCTCCTCTCAGGTCACATGCCATATGGCCTTGCCCAGGCTGCATCTGAGTCCAACGTATTCTGTTTCCAAGCTGTGTGACTTCATAGAACCTCTCTAAGTTTTTGTTTCCGTCTCTGTAAAATGGGGATGATGATGTCTAATCTACTATACTAAGATAATTAAACAAGAAAAGGGATGCAAATCAGAAGACACATTCCTAGAACATGGTAAACTTTAAGCTTAAGAACCAGATACAGCTGATCCCTGCATAACCACGTTCCTCTTTCCATGCATTGATTCCCGCCTCCTCCCCCACCCCACCCATCTAAGTTGCCTTCTTTTCCCCTTTGTCTTAAGGAAATACTATTCTTCTACCAGTTGACCATCAAACTGTCCTATATAAATCTATTTCTACTGATCTGCTTCTCTTTTACATAAATAACATTTATTTTTTGTAGTAAACAAATTGGAACTAGTATGTGCTTTTATTTTTTATGTTGTTTTACACAGACTTGACTGTCAGATCTCTGGGCTCTCCAGGTGGCGCTAGTGGTTAAGAACCCAACTGCCAATGCAGAAGACGGAAGAGACGCAAGTTTGATCCCTGGGTCAGGAAGATCCCCTGGAGAAGGGCATGGCAACCCACTCCAGTATTCTTGCCTGGAGAAATTCCATGGACAGAGAAGCTTGGAGGGCTGCAGTCCATAGGGTCATAGAGTCAGACATGACTGAAGCGACTTAGCACACCAGATCTTTAAGGATGGAATCATGTTTATAGGCAAGTGTTCTACAAGAGCCTAGCCTAGTGCTAGCACATAAAGAGTAAGCACTGAACACTTACCAGCTCAACAATTGAAGGAAATGCCAAGAGACAAAAATTGTGCATTCTTCAGTGGAGTGACTCTGAAATTTCCCAGAATTGTTTATTACTGTTCTGGCTTGCTAATTTTAAGTGTGACAAAAATGCACTAGCCCATACATAAATTCCCTGGCATCATGACATGTCTTTAATCTTCGGTAGTTAAATATCATCATAGCCAAATGCAGTGATATAATAAAAAGCAATCTATTATCATAATAAGTTGCCAGGAATACAATCAGTCAAAATGGCAGCTCTCTGACACTTTGCCATCCCCAGACTCTCTCTCCAAAATGTGTGACATAAGCTAATTTACATGTTTTCTGTATAAAAAAGAACCAAGGAAGTCCGATAATTGACGTAGAAATGCCAGGAATAGCTTTAAAATGGTAACATCAAAACTTCCCATTATATCCAGGAGGCAACTCAGATGCAAGCATTTGTATGTGAATTTATTACAGTGTTAATCAATTCTGAAGATACCTATCTCCATAGTCCAAGTATCACAGGTAGTTGAACAGCCAAACTAGTGTAAGAAATTGAACAGAGCAGGTATGATGGCCCAGGAGTCTCATTAGTTATACAAGGATTTTTTTATAGGCTAAGAAAGATTTCATTGCTCTGACAAGAAGTTATTCATCTACATTTTAAAACTGGCAAGACATTACCAATTTCATGGTTCTATTCCTGTCACTAAGCATGCCACGAACTCTAATGCTCCGTTAATGTGTTGGAAATATTACACGTGGGAGATGGTGAACACAGCAAGAAAGCAGCATCTGTCTCACACACTCAAGCTGTGTGTTCTTTCGCCTCCAATCTTTGGACGTTATTGTCAACTCCCAGCTCCCAAGACTCCTCCTCTAAGTAGTATCACACCTGCTGCAAGGCTTAGGGATTCTCTGTAACCAGCTTGTGGCAGTACTTGTGGTTGGTTCCCGCATGTGTAGCTGTTTAATGCTTTGATAGTTGTTTAATGGTTCCTCTCAAACACCTATTCCTGAAAGACAGAGTCATAAATCCCAGCCTAAGCAAAAGTCATACAGTAGCAGAAATGTCAGGGAAGCCACAGAGATAATCAGGAAGAGGAGTAGTTACTGAGCAGATACTCTCTACATCCTCCTTCCCGTGACCTACCCTCCAGCTTGCACCCCCATGTCCCCTGCTAAATTTGTAACTGCAAGAAAGAAATAAAATGACAGAGTATTAGCTAGCTCTCTAAATGAGAAGAAAAAAAAAATTTACTTCCTTTGCTTGTCTGCATTCTAGTAAGAAGCTTATTAATGCATTTTAAATTAAACCCTTATTTTAATAGCTAAACACAAAGAGCAAACACTCGGAAAGTGGACAGTCTGTAAGATTTGCTGGGAGAGAGTTTTCCACGCTATAGTTGGCATTATGGTTTTATTATGTCACTTTATGAGCAATAAGATTAGATTGTTTTTCCATTGCAATTTTTCTGAGGGAAAATATTAATTTGGAGGTTATTATCACAGTAATGAATTTAATGTAATTCTCCAATTCATTAAAAACCAAGAAATGTTATGTGCACTTCATTCCAAAGTATCAAAACCATGGGGGAAAAACAGGGAAAAATTCTTAAAGTCCAGTGACATCCTGAGATCCTGCTCTCTTGCCAGTAAGTGTGTATTACTACCTTTTCAGAAAAAAAAATTTTTATGACAGTGTAACTACTTTCTCTTAAAAGTTAGTCATAAAAACATGTGGCTTGCTTTCTTCACCAGAAACTTAAACATATGAAGTCCAGGTACTTGCCCTGGATTTGAACCTTCAATTTTCAGCTTTTTTCCTCTTCAGTCAACTCAGTTCAATTGCTCAGTCATGTCTGGCTCTTTGCGACCCTATGGACTGCAGCATGCCAGGCTTCCCTGTCCACCACCAGCTCTCAGAGCTTGCTCAAACTTATGTCCATCGAGTCGGTGATGCCATCCAACTATCTCATCCTCTGCTGTCTCCTTCTTCCCCTTCCTTCAATCTTTCCCAGCACCAGGGTCTTTTCTAATGAGTCAGTTCTTCACATCAGGTGTCCAAAGTATTGGAGCTTCAGCATCAGTTGTTCCAATGAATATTCAGGACTGATTTCCTTTAGGATGGACTGGTTTGATCTCCTTGCAGTCCAAGGGAGTCTCAAGGGTTTTCTCCAACACCCAGCTCAAAAGCATTAATTCTTCAGCGCTCAGACTTCTTTATGGTCCAATTCTCACATTCATACATGATTACTGAAAAAACCATAGCTTTGACTAGATAGACATTTGTTGGCAAAGTAATGTTTCTGCTTTTTAATATGCTGTCTAGGTTTGTCATAGTTTTTCTTCCAAGGAGCAAGTGTCTTTTCATTTCATGGCTACAGCCACCATGTGCAGTGATTTTGGAGATTTTTCTCTTTCTATAGCTCAGTTACAAGACATGACATTCCTGGATGCTGGGCTAGACATTTATTGGTAAAGACAATTCCTGTTGTATTCTGTGTGGTGCTTGCTCCTATTTCTGATTGAATTACTGTAAACAAAGTGGAATCAAGGTTAAGCTTGGCTTTGCTACTCAGGAATTCTCTTCAATATTCTCCTTCATTTATTTTCAAATATGCAGTGTTCTGTATATTTATTTTCAAATATATAAGGTTCTTGTATATTACCATGTGGTAATTCACATTTACCAAATGTGTGGTATTTAAAGATAGTTGATAGATTATCTGGAATTTTAAGGAGAATTTTGAGACTATATTAACGGTCAAGAAAAGAATGTTCCATATTTTTAAAAAGTCTTCAATGTTCTGAAAGACCAACATTTTTTATCATTAATTGGGTTTGACTGGCAAAGTGGTTTGTGGTACTTTGTCACAGCAGCAATAGGAAACCAATACAAACCCTAAAATAAAGGATTTACTTCAGAAATCCTCTCTTGATATTTTCACCAGCTGCCCCCTTTTTTGAGCAGATGCACATCACTGCTGTTTGTTGAGCTGTTCTTCCTTTTCCAGCTTTGTTCATAGACTAAAAATCACTGTAAAGGCATGTGCTCTCCATGTCTGTGTCTATTCTCATGGAGGCTTCAATTACTGGGAAGAAATAGATGCTAACAAATGGAGTAATAGGTATAAGATACAGTAGGTGGTAAGAAAAATAAATTAAGACAAGGGGATGGAGAGTGATATTTTAGTGCTGTTTATTTGGAAGGAGCATTTAACCTAGTTTAATAACTTTGTTAATAAGTCTCAAAATCTGTTTCTATATTACTATCAATTCTCTATCTATAAAGAAGTACTATTTATTTGGTACTCCCAAGTAGACTCTCATTTGTTCCTATATAACATCTCATTTCTCTTCAGATCTAGGCCAGGTGTTCCTCATCTCTAAGAACTGGCCATCATTGAATATGCAGAAAATAGTATAAGAAATTATTTGGATATAACTTTCAATCTGAATTCCAATACCTCAATCATAGGAGCACAGCAAAACATTTCCATCCTCTTTAACAGCAGTGGCTAGATGAGATTCAGGCAAGAGCTTGTGCCAGAAATCTCTAAGTAAATTTGACCATTTGATGACATGTAGACCTAGGTCCACTTAGACCTCATTGGTCAGTTTGAGGCAGGGGATAGATGGCCTCCAGGTAAGACGTTTACAACTGGCCTCCTATTTGCATTTCATGGGGCAGGAAGAAATGGACTTCAAGCTGGATACTTACAACTAGCCTCCAGTTAGCATTTGTGGAGACAAGAGATAGGTGGTCTCCAGTTAAGGCATTTACCATAGCCTCCTGTTTGCCCTCCACAATGGAAATAACAATAGAAACAAGATAAACAGCCTATCTTTGTCTCTTGTAAACACTTTAAGGTAATAGTTATGGCCAGGACAAAGAAGGCCAAAACCCTGTTTGAGTAAAAGGAATAAAGGATTTCTACTCTATCCCATCCCCCTCTTTTTGGAAGAAGGAAGATCCTACACATGCACAGAAAGGTTTCTTGGAGGTCAAAAGTCAGGGGGATAACTCCAGACCATAATGAGTCTTGTTCCTCCCAGAAGCCTTAACTTTGAGATCCATCTTGGCTGAGGGGTGCGTGTGCACCCATGGCAGCATCCTGGGGTAGGTCAAGTGTGGAAAAAGAATCCATCTTGGCTAAAGGTAAAAACAAAGACCTGGAAGAACTGATCTATATAAACGATTTAACTGCCTCTTTATAGCTCTCCTCTCACTAGGAGGGAGGCCCACATACTTTCACTCTGGGTGTGCATGTCTGCCTCGCTTCTGTCTTCTAATCAAACTGTTTCTCTGTGTGTTCTCCCACTTGTTGTGCTATGTCTCTAATAATAAACTTCATGCCTGCATTCACAGTTTTTGCCTCTGTGATAAATGCATTTTTCACAGGGGGCAAAGATCCAGGGGAAAAAAGCTAACTTTTAGCCTTTACTGGCCTGGTGGCTAGGATTCCTGGTTTTCATCCAGGCTGCCCAAGTTCAATTCCCAGGCAAGGAATTATGATTTTGCTTCATGAGACTCCTCACTGCTGCCTCACCAAGGTCAGTTTCTAGAATAACTATAGTAATTTTAAAGTTTAAAGTCTTTCAGATTACATTGAACCCTGAGAATTCTAAGTTAGGAGGAATAAACAAGAATTAAAAGAGTAATGAAAGAATAAAAAGAATCAGGGAGAGAAAAGTATATGATAAAGAAGGGGTAGAAAATTCTAGATTTTCATATATGTTGGAATTGGTCTTAGGGACACAAGTATCAAGTCTAAGATTAGGTTTTTGATGTGTTTTGTTTTTCCAAGCCCCTGCATTGTTTTTAGCCTCATGGTTTTAGAATTGCGGCAGTAGGTCATGGTAATTCTCTACCTTGAATATTCAAGTGCCTTGAACTTTAATCTTCTAAAGGGTTACTTTTGAATGTACTTATTATTAATTCGGCTTGAATGAAGCTTATCCACTTTATTTACATAATCTTTTGAAAAGGAGAAATGTTGATAAAACTGTATTTTGGTTGTGGTTGAGGTTTATGAGGTCTACTTAAACTGAAAGAATAAGGTAGAGCTGAGGTTCAGACAGAGATCAAGTTTCATATTATATGACTTTCATTATACTGCCTTTCATATCACTTTCATTCTTATTTTAATGTCTGATACAGCCTCTCAGTCCACCTGTGTTTCATTTAATGTAAAATAAGGCTAAGTTCCAAAAACCCTGACCCAAACACATATCTAGTGGTGTTTGACATCCACCATTTGAAACACATTTCTACTACACAGCCAAGGGGCAAACGTTCTTAGTAAGTGTGTGTGTGTGTGTGTGTGTGTGTGTGTGTTGATATGCATGATTCAGTTCTTATCTTGACTCTAAGCTATTTGTGGCTGATGAGGATGCTACTCTGGTAGAGAGAAAAAACCATTTTCAACTTGAAAAGAGAACTCTCCTCTTAAATCAATATATATTTGATTATAGATCACATTCTAAGATTTAGTCAGATTTTATTTATACTCAGATGAAGCCCTTTAAGTGTATCCTGAGATTTTAATATGTAATTAAGAAAGCATTTGAAAATATCATTCCTCCCCTCTAGTAAGTGTTAAATTCATCCTTAAGAATTATTATACTTTCTATTTCTGTCTTGATTTGCAAAGGGCACGGTAATCAATAATAACTGTAAAATAATGTGGAACAATTAGTTTTTCTTGCATGCTCATAATTTGTGTTGACATCAGTTGGCATTAGTTAATGCATATACTGGAGAGAGGGAAATTAAGCTGCCAATAATCAAGTTTCATGTTCACTGCTATTAATAGCATTTTTGCTTTAAACAAATAATTTCTGAAAATTTGTATTCTAGCATCCAACTAGCAACAGAATGGATGCATTTTCTTCTAGAACTCAATGACTTTCCAAACATAATGATTCAAAAAATACGATGAGTCAACATGTTTCTCTGAGTTTTATCAGATTAACTGCTTATGCCTATTTCAAAACAGAGTCTCTGCTATCCTTCATATTCCTAGAAGTTCATGATAAATTCACTTGAGTTAAGATAGAGTTTAAATATTCATGCAAGCACAATATTTGATCACAAAAGCTGAATTTGTGCATCAGGTTAAACTTTCCTCAAAGATACATGGTTCTCTACAATCACTGATGGTCTGCCATGTTCAATTGTTCTTCTCATCATTCCTTTCTTGCCTTTATTATGTCCTGAATAGGTTTGCTATTGTTTTCTTACTTCCCCTTCATCTAACTTTTTTTCCCATGTGATTCTGAGTCATCCACAGACAGCTTTCCTTTCTCTAGAGGCAGGAGAGTCCTCTCAAACTTTTCCCTTCAGGTTCTATTAATATACAGGTGGGAGTTCAGAAGGTAACTTTGATAAGAGTATATAGGTATACAGCTGAAGCCATTTAGAGGATCTTGCTTTCAGGCTCAGTCTCTGGCCTGATGATATTTTACAACTAAAACTCTAGAGATCAGCAGAGTTGATTATATATATTTATTATTTTGGCTCAGAACTTGCTGATTATTTTGCTACTGAGCAAAATCCTTCAGTGATCAACTATAATTTTTAATTATATTTAGGAGGAATATTAATTAAAGAGGAATATAATTCAGTTTCTTTCAGTACCATATTTATTGCAGATGGTGAAAAATTTTGGAAATATAAATAAAGGAAGTAAAAATTGATTCCAATGAAGGACAGAAATGGATGGAAATATATACTTCCAGCAAGATAGAGGCTTTTTTCTACATGCTCCCATGTATCATTTTATGTATACGGCATGGTAGTAAGGCCTTAAAGAAGTTTTGAAATAGTAACATCATGGAATTCAGTGTGAGAAATGTATGCTCATCATTCTTGCTTTGAAAATAAATTTTAAATGTGTGTTTTTTACTGACAAATATAGTCACACACTTATTCTAATTTTATTTTCAAGAGTGTTTATGGCAATATCAAAATCATAAGGTTATGTGGCAGCCCAACAAAGCTAACACTTTTTCTTCAGCAAAAGAAATACAGAAAACAGTTATTTAAAATGAAAACAAAGACAAGAAACAACAATAACAACACAAATCCTCATAATACAGAGAATCTTATCACTAACTTACTTTAGAGGCAGAGATCAAAATACATATTAATACTGGGGATAAGCTAATGGCAAAGTCAGATATTATCAGAGTATTCAATTTAGGACTTCTAATTCAAGCATAGTGCTTCCTGTCCTCTGGGAGTAAAAGTCTTCAGTAACTTACTTTAAACATAAAATAAATAAATAATCACTGCCAAAATCTTTAGAAACCACAACCAACAAATGAAATGTATGTAAGATAAATACGCTTCACAATTTTTGACATAATCCATAATTTGAGGTTAAGGTATATTCAAAGTTAATATGACTAACTTGAAAAGCTGCTGTGGGCATTTGTCAGGGCTTAGTCTTACTGTTCTTACCCTGTAAACCGTAAAGAGGTTTTCATAATGAGGAGAAGAGGTATTAAGGGATTTGGAGACACTGCTCCATAGAACACAGAAAATGGAATCTGGATGGGCATTCTACTGCTCTGAAAGAGGAGGCAGTTGATATTACTCAACTTTCTCCTCTGCTCAGGCTGTGACTTGGTCATCCATTAACGATGAAATAAATGGAATATTAATCGGGTCTTATTCATTCCAAAGGACAGTTGGGACTTTTTACCTGAAGAGATTTTCAACTGAATTTAAAAATTTTATAGACATAAATGTAGATGAAGCATTAATATAAAACAACAGAAATGTGACTGTATTTATTAGACAGGTTAATTTTTTAATGGTTTAAGAACAATTCTATGAGCTTATTTCTTAGGCCATTTAGAAATTAGATACTCATTCTGCATATAATAAAATATTCCATGCATGAATGATTTCTTTCAAATTAATCCTCTATACCTATTAACTTAATTTCAGTTTAGCAATGCCCTCATTGTTTTGAAAATTATAAAAAGACAAATATATTTTAAAATGTGGATGTATCTTCAAATTTGAGTTTAAGTGTTCTAAAACACACAAATATATTTTGCATTGATTTTTAGTATTATTATTTCTTTGTATTAGTATATACAAATATAGTATTTAACAAAGAATTTTCGGATTTGTATATACACCAACTTTTGCAGTGAGAATAGTTATAGGAACATACATTTTAAAACAACTTAAGGAAATCATGTTGAGTTCACCTTAGGTATTTATTGAGATGATCTTTTTAAAAAATTGCCTGTGCATTTCTCCATTAACAAGCTTCCTTAATTGTTTATTACAAGCATATTACCATACTGTGCACAGCATGTTTTGCAAAGGACTGCAAGCAAAGACGTCTCACAATGGAATTATGTGGATTTAGTTGTAAGTCCAGCTTATTCATTTCCTAATTCATGTATCATATCATCTTATCTACTCAACCAAAGCTTATGAAGAACATATATTCTTTAATGTAGACCCTCCCAGGCTATGCTAACAGAAATATAATGTTAGCTTGGATAGGAATCACCTGTCAATTTAGACAATAATTCACTCAAACATTTCAAATAGATTTTAAGATACAACAAATACCTTCAACTGACCTACCATATGCTCTTCTCTCAGAGAAATAAGCATTTGACTGCTCTAACCAAAATGGAATAAATCCTCATTGCACTTTTAAATACTGTCTTTTGTCCTTGTGGAGGAGCAGGAGCAACTACAACTGCAGGTCATCATTTCTTAACTGCACTGCACTGTATTCTTTGACCTCCATTGTTAATATCTCTTAAGGTCCTCGCGTTTCTGCTTTTGATCAGATTATGCAAGTCCACCACCAAAAAAAAAAAAAAAACCTTCACATTTAGAGCTCTTGTTAGCCTAAAAATTGTCTAAATGAAGTTAAGAAAGTGCAAGGCTAGGATTGTAGGTCCATTACATGTACTATCACATTTAGACTTCACCAATATAGTAGTAATAGTCTCCATTTAAATAGCAGCTTAAAGGAAAGGGAAGATAAAGAAAAGAAAGGTTGCAAGCATTAGGCAAATGACAACTACAATTGACTCAATTAACAAAATACAGATATGCAATGTATATAGTTCTGTGCTGGCTATTTAGTACCATATATCATTATTTGTTAATGCTTTAAGATAGGAAATGGTCCTCGCAAATAATAATCTCTAACTTGATTTTAACCACATTAGCAGAGTAAGACAAAACACTACTCTATAGTCTTAAAGTGACTTTCTACTCGGAGGGTAGTGTCAAAATGCAGAGTCATACTCCATTGAGTAAAAACCACTCTCAATCTAGATCTTATTTGAATGAGCCCTGACCTCCCTGTGTAGAAAAAAAAAAGATATGTTTTTCTATTTTATGTTCATTTTTGAACTGTTCGGTCAATATAAAATCAGTGTTTTCAAAGTATTTAATTTGCCTGTCATTTAGAATTAAAACAATTGACTACAAACAATTCTCCTCATCTGATAAGTCAATTGTTACGTGAGATGAGGCAAAGTGCTAAGAAAACAAGTTTTTAAGAAAACGCTTTGGGTTTCCCTGCAGATAATTACTGATTATACTAGAGAATTTTTAATCATAAGGCAGTGCCACGGTTCTGCCATGTTATCCAGTTTTGATTACAGCAGGGAAGCTGAGCTGGAAGAAGCAGAGGTAGTCTGCTGCTCTTCCCTCAACTGAATGATAAAAGTGAAATTTGAAAAATAAAGACAAATTAGCTAAGTTGACAGTTCCATAAAATTTCAAATTCTGAAGGTTTATTTTTTTCTGCATAAATGGCAACCCTATGAAGAGCAGCAGAATGGAATTCTCTATAAGCATGTCTTCTGTCAACAGACCATCATAATTCACTGTATATAACTAAGGGAATGATACAAAACCTGTTTAGAGCAAGTACTGAGAAAACTTTGGTAAAATATTACTTAGATATTGAAAATAAATTAATTTGAATTTTTGAGAGTATTTCAGTTATAGAAACCAGGTATGAAATTGTGTTTATGAGTTGGTTTTTAAAAACAGAGGTATTATATTTGTGAAATTCCCAATGTCAAGATTTTAAAACTACATTAGCATGCATTTAATATTCTTAAAAGACAGCAAGTAAGAGCTACAGGGCTTATACACTGAAAGAAAGAAAGTCAAGTCGCTCAGTCGTGTCCAACTCTTTGCGACCCCATGGACTGTAACCTACCACTCTCCTCCATCCATGGGATTTTCCAGGCAAGAGTACTGGAATGGGTTGCCACTGCCTTCTCCAGAGGATTTTTCCAACCCAAGGATCAACCTGGGTCTCCAGCATTTTGTAGGCAGATGCTTTACCTTCTGAGCCCCGAACTGAGCAAAAATCAATACAGGCCTCCTACTTTATTTTTCCTTTCCTCTTTCATTTTTTCCCCCCAGTTGATTCTATAGAGCAAACAAATGCTATTTTTTTCCTCTCACTAGAAATGGGAACGGAAAGCCTTGAGTAATGTTCATAGTTATATTACATTTTTCAGTAGTCAACAACGGTTTTATTTGTTTGTTTTTTAGGATCAGAGTAGTATCTAGTCAGGTGTCATTCCTTGAAGATAAGTCCATGAACTAATTCTCTGGGAAGCCTAGCACATTAAAATACAGCTTTCAGATCTTTTTTTTTTTTTTTAATTCTAACCAGATGTGTTTGTATGTACATCTCATTTCTGTTGTGCTTCAAGCTTTCTTGGATTGGTTGCGCTCTATTTCTCTAAACCCTTGAACTCAGACCAAAAAGAGTTTTCTTATTCACAACTGTGTAGGCATAACTTAAATTGTCCTGATTATCTGATAGTTCCAGATGGCTCATATACAGAGCCCCACATCTTAGAGAGATTGGCTTCAGTTTTTTAACAACTATATCAAATTAATTACTGGCAGCTTCAAAGGCTGTTTAAGGGAAAACGGGTTTTCCGCCCAATTTTCTGTTTGGCATGTAGGACTGCATCATATGCCTCAGACTTTGCTGCTACCTAACATATCCGGGTACTAAAAGCACACAGACGTGCATGTTCATTTCAAGATTTATTTCCCCCAATTTCTCTAGGAAGAGCTAAAACCACTGGCTCCCTCTATATCTAAGGAATCTATGTCACAAAAGTATTTAGTGACACAGATTTCTCCAGATCACACTGGCAATACAAATCAAGCTTGGATAAGAAGCTAGTGTCTTACCTCTATACCTCTGCATTTCCACACTGAGTGATAACAGTTTTATCACTTTTTCCTACCTTCAGAATGACACTATATTTTGTTTCAATAGTGCTTCTGAATATGCATAATTGATTAATGCAAAATATTTAGACAGTTTTAGTTTTTCCAAACTGTTTTTATCGGTATAACTCAAGTATATTACAAATGTATATACTACTCTATGTCATGGCCAGAAGCTATTGACATATACTCGGGGGGGGGGGGGGGGGGG
>SJXQ01010318.1:251540-272748 GCA_006408695.1 Aepyceros melampus | reverse complement strand
CTAGCAGACTGGTTTTGCTTAAAATATATGTTATATACATTTCAAGATAAATTTTTGATTGACTTAAGAGGCTAAAAATCTGATCTTGTGAGTGATGCTGTGTCAGAATAGTGGCCCACTGGAAACCTTTGTCCAGAAAGACCTGACTCATCCCTGGGTTTTCCAGTAAAGTCAGCCATCTTCCAACAATCCTTAGCTGTATCACTTTGGCTGTTGGGTAAAAAAATAAGAATATTGCAATTATTTTATGGTTTATAATATTTGAAGTATTTGTCAGCTATCTTAAATTTGTATTTTGCTGTTTTCTTTCCTCCTCTAAATAAATATTCATTTTTGTACCAATTTTGTAACTTTTTATTAAACCGTGACCTCAAATTTTTATTGACTTGGATATTGCTTTAGGTACTAGTCTTTTACAGATAAAATAAAACTAGAAACTTGGAAATCATGGAGAGCTGGTAAATGAATGAGCTAGGATAGGGACTCCTGTGTTCTAAATGCAAATGCACATGTGCTGAGTCACTTGAATATACTGTGTCTGTAACAAATGAATGGGGATAGAGATGATGTCTTCTCACTTAGGAATCTAGTCCCACATGGAGAAAGCACTCTCTCCTACCTAAACATTAATCAATATAAAGAAAATATATGAAGAGGGAACGCAGGTCCATGAAAACAAGTATTAAGTCAATCATATGCAAGGCACATGCTCCAAAATTCAAGTTCTCTGAATTAGCTTCTCCATCAATAAAATGAGATAATGATTATACTTATACTAAATTGTTGGAGGAATAAATGAGGTTCTGCAAATGAATCAGAGAGCACAGTACCTGGTGCATACAAAGACTCAATAAATGTAATTTAATTTAGCTTTAGGGCAGCTAATGTAAAAAAAAAAAAAGAAGGAATTAGAAAGTTAAATAACACTAGCATGTCAGGGAGATGTGTTTGAAACAGCACACATGAAATGTCAAACTCATGTAGCAAGAGATGATTATGACATAAAAAATAAAAAGAAAATGAAGCCTCCATATGCTTATTGAAAAGATGACATTAAAGCAAAATTTTAAAGAGGGAGAGAGAGCCATGGAGATATCTGGGTGCACAGCATTCTTGGCTCCATTTGGATTGCAGGAAAGCTAGCATAGTAGGAATAGAGGGAAGGCAAGAAAAATATGGAGATTGAAGTTGAGGTCAGGGCACATTCTGTGGGATCTTAGATGCCATCATGGTGAGGACTTTGAAATTTATTGTGAGTGAGATGAAATGCCACTAAATGGTTTTTAACAGAAGAATACATGATCTGTGAGCTGGTCAAATATGACCTCATTCCTGCACTAACCCTTGCAGAATGGCTCACTAAGAGCCAAAAGGCATGCTTAGATTTTCTTCCATCTCCTGCCCCACCTAAGCTTGGATCATGGTCAGGATATAAACCTTTTGGTTTTGGATTCATCTTCAGACATGTGTCATCATGTGTTGTCTTTAGAATGATTGGCCTTTGTCTTATTTCCATTTTGGAACTGCAGAATCTTCTTCCAGCTCCCTGAAGAGTCAGATCTAACCTTTGTACTTTGTCTAGTTTTTTTTTTTTTTTTTTGCCAATTATATATTAACAAAAGCCCAGTTGTGACCCACTATCTAATTCTTAACCACACAGAAGCTTAATTAGGAAGGTAATCTTGCTTTCAACTCTGCAAGTAAAACACCTAGCAGAGTGCTATATGAATCATCAATTATTGTGTGTACCGAGTCAGGCAGTCAGTCTGTTAGCATTTAGAGCTGGGTTCCAGGGTTCTCTTGGTGAGAATCAAAGCAATGGTGCTGTCATTAGCAGACGGGGAAGGAAAATGAGAAATTATATTTCATATGCAGAGCTGCTATAGCTTTGAGGTGAGACCATGCTTGGTATATTTGAGGACAGAGCTGAGGGAAAAAAGAAGGAGAGTGGTAGGAGATAAAATCAGAGATGTAGCAGAGGTTAGCTCATTATGCTGCTGTGAAGTTCACTATAAGACCTGTGGCTTTTACTCTGGGTGAGATAAGAACGGAAAGCCATGGGGACGTTTGACTGGAGGAGTGACACATTCTGACTTCTATTTATAAAGGATCATTCTGGCTGCTCTATCAGAAAGAGACTGTAGGAAAGCAGCTGCCAAAGCAGAGAGAAGCAGTAAGAGACTAATAATCAGAGGGAGAGAGAATATGAATCCCAGAGAAAGATGGTGGCTTGGGTAAGGCTGGAAGCAGTAGGCGTTCAGGAGAAGTATACTGGATAGGCTTCGTAGGTAGCTTTTGACAAGATTTTCTGATGGATAAGATATAGGGCTTGAGAGAAAAGAAGTTAAAGGATTTTGACAAAACTCCAAAGATTTGGTATGAAAACTGGAGAATGCTTTTAAACAGAAATGAGGAGAACAGGGTGAGCCAAATTTGGAGTGATAATCAGAATTTCCGGTTAAGTTAGTTTTCTTTGTGTGAACACATAACCTACCTATACAAGAGATTTTACTTTAACGTCTGAGGATGTAGGTCAAATATTTATAACCCTTCAAACTCATTATATTATGTACTTTATCTTAGTCTTCTAACTCATACTGCAATGTATAAAACCATTAAAATAGTAATAAAAAAACCAGAAAGTGGTGATTGGCAAACATTTTAATGCAAAAACCTGATAATTTAAAAGCTCTTCTATTCATATTGTATTCATCTTGGATAGTTTAACAGGATGAATTAAAGATAACATAAATTATTCAACTGTAAATGATTTAAAAGCAAACAGCACATTCATTTCATCATTTTTTTTCTTAGAGTCTTTCATTAAAATTCAGTCATTCTAGAATTAATTGTCACAGTTTTCTGGCCAGTACATTCATTTGCTATCAAATTCAAAGAAAATTATTTGAATTAAAAAAATATTACTCTACATGTTGTTTATTGAACATTTCAAGTCTTGACAGTTTAATTCTGTATCTGTGTTATGAAAGGCAGTTTTTTTATTTTTACCTGTCTTATTTCTTTAAGTTAGTTATAGGTGAAATTGTAACCCAGATGGTTATCTCACTTAATTCAAAACAAGAAAATATATATGAATATTGTGAAGAGATTTGACCTGTGAACTTTTTATTGATTGAAAAGGCTGCTTTTGGATTTTTATGATACAAATTATTACCAGAATTCTTTAAGTATTCATAGGAAGTCTAATTGATGTAATGCTGAGCAGTACACTCTTTTCAAAATGATAGAAAAATTTGTTAAACCAAATTATTTTAATGTTCATAAGATATATTGATTTCATATTATTTCATGAAGAGTTACTGAAATGATCATAAAGTTTAATATTGTTTTTGCATGTTTCCTTCCCTGAAGTAATATATTATTCTACAATAAATAAAACCATTTACTGAAAATGTCTATCAAGTAATGAACCTGTACTTTAGGTAATTATTTTCAAAATATTACAAGTAAAAGTAATAGCTACTATTTTGTAGATATTTTCTAGGTGGCAGGCCCTTGGCAATAAACTTTCTATGCATTATCTAACCTAGCCCTCACAATCATCCTGCAAAGAAGGTACCATTATGACTTCTATTAATGTTTGGTAAGCACAAAAACAGTAGCTAAGAATTGTTAGGCATTTGGCCCAACATCCCACAATGGCAAGTGGCAGGTAACAGTTTAACTAAGGAATATAACCCCATAATTGGAATACTAAACGCCAGTGGCATGATTCTATAACTCAGTTGGCATTTTTTAATTTGCAATGTTGAGTTACTCTTTGCTACCTGCCATTAGTGTGATGCGATGCAACTAACTATAAAACATGTATCTTCAGATATGTAGAAAATAAAAGATAAAGGAGAATATAATTTATTATGTAATTAATCCAAGGGCTTTAGCCAGGACTTCTCATGTCTTTCGAGCAGACAGGACTTATATCCCAATTTTGGGGAACACTTTAGAGAATGCATCATGAGTCAGAAAAAAGATGGTTAAAGATGTCATTATTGGGGACTCTAAAACACTACTCTTGCCAAAAGAAATTAGCAAAATAGAAAAACATGTTTGAACAGAAAGATATTAATCATATGGATATTTTTATGTATGCCCTGGGTGAGACAATTCTATTTCTAAGAAATGAAACTAAGATGAGCATAACACTTAAACTACATAAATGAAAGTTAAAGTGATTTCAGTTCAGTTCAGTTCAGTTCAGTTGCTCAGTCATGTCTGACTCTTTGCGACCCCATGAATCATAGCACGCCAGGCCTCCCTGTCCATCACCAACTCCCGGAGTTCACACAGACTCATGTCCATCGAGTCAGTGATGCCATCCAGCCATCTCATCCTCTATCATCCCTTTCTCCTCCTGCCCCCAATCCCTCCCAGCATCAGGGTATTTTCCAATGAGTCAACTCTTCGCATGAGGTGGCCAAAGTACTGGATTTTCAGCTTTAGCATCATTACTTCCAAAGAAATCCCAGGGCTGATCTCCTTCAGAATGGACTGGTTGGATCTCCTTGCAGTCCAAGGGACTCTCAAGAGTCTTCTCCAACACCACAGTTCAAAAGTATCAATTCTTCGACGCTCAGCCTTCTTCACAGTCCATCTCTCACATCCATACATGACCACAGGAAAAACCATAGCCTTGTCTAGGCAGACCTTAGTTGGCAAAGTAATCTCTCTGCTTTTGAATATGCTATCTAGGTTGGTCATAACTTTTCTTCCAAGGAGTAAGCGCCTTTTAATTTCATGGCTGCAGTCACCATCTGCAGTGATTTTGGAGCCCAAAAAAATAAAGTCTGACACTGTTTCTACTGTTTCCCCATCTATTTCCCATGAAGTGATGGGACCAGATGCCATGATCTTCGTTTTCTGAATGTTGAGCTTTAAGCCAACTTTTTCACTCTCCTCTCTCACTTTCATCAAGAGGCTTTTTATTTAGATGTAGTTAAAAAAGAAAAATCAGCCTGCAATTCGGGAGACCTAGGTTCAATCCCTGGGTTGGGAAAATCCCCTGAAGAAGGAAAAGGCTACTCACTCCAGTATTTTGGCCTAGAGAATTCCATGGACTGTATAACCCATAGCATCACAAAGAGCCTGACACACTGACTTTCACTTTCACTTAAAAACAAAACAAAACAAAACAAAAACCTTAGTATTCAAAATGTTCAAGTATAGGGATTATATAGACAAAAAAGCAATGCTAGGCATTCATAAAAATGATTTTGATAAGCATATTTATTCATACATAAATAACTGACAAATAATGACAACCTGTTACTAGGAGAACACAAACTACATAAAAATATAAACTGCTCCCCTTTGGGGGGTTAAAAAAGTATCTCAGTATATCTGGGGTTATCTTTGGTAATGTAGGTAAAAGTATTTTATTCCTGTGTATTTTTTCTGATTATTTTTTACAATTATCAATAAACTCGATGACAGAACCAAAGTTATTTTAAGAAATCCACTGTTTCTTCCTTTCCTAAAGTGTTGCCACTACTTAGCTTATTTTCAAAAGAGGTCCATGATTTACTAAATGTTTCTGTTAATTATTTTACTTAATGAAGAATGAATATTACTCTTTTAAAAATGATATGTTTAACCTAAGCTTGAGAATTTGAATTTCATCCAATTCAAAATAATAAACTTTAAGTATTCTCTGTCTGCATAACATTCTTTTAGTACTTTGGGAAATACCAAGATGAAGAATCTATGGTCCCAGCCCACATGGAACTCACAATTATAAGAAGAAATAAGGCACATAAAACCTAACTATAATATGAGACAAAATGTACAAGCTGCATCAATAGTGGTAAATAGTATTATAGTAGCAGGGAGATAGAAAATACTTCCCATTTAGTGAATCAAGAGAGGTTTACTAGAGATGAAGGCATTTGACTTTGAAACCAGGCTTAAAGAATGGATTGAACTTTTATTCAGTTCAGTCCCTCAGTCGTGTCTGACTCTTTGCGACCCCCTGGACTGCAGCATGCCAGGCCTCCCTGTCCATCACCAACTCCCAGAGTTTACTCAAACTCATGTCCATTGAGTCAGTGATGCCATCCAACCATCTCATCCTCTGTTGTCCCCTTCTCTTCCTGCCTTCAATTGTTCCCAGCATCAGGTCTTTTCAAATGAGTCAGTTCTTTGCATGAGGTTGCCAAAGTATTAGAGTTTCAGCTTCAGTATCAGTCCTTCCAATGAATATTCAGGACTGATTTCCTTTAGGATGGACTGGTTTGATCTCCTTGCTGTCCAAGGGATTCTCAAGAGTCTTAACCAACACCACAGTTCAAAAGCATTAATTCCTTGGTGCTCAGCTTTCTTTATAGTTCAACTCTCACATCCATACATGACTACTGGAAAAACCATAGCTTTGACTAGATGTACCTTTGTTGGCAAAATAATGTCTCTGCTTTTAATATGCTGTATAAGTTAGTCATAACTTTTCTTCCAAGGAGCAAGTGTCTTTTGGCTGCAGTCACCATCTGCAGTCATTTTGGAGCCCCCCAAAATAGTCTTTCACTGTTTTCACTGTTTCTCTATCTATTTGCCATGAAGTGATGGGACCAGATGCCATGATGTTAGTTTTCTGAATGTTGAACTTTAAGCCAACTTTTTCACTCTCCTCTTTCACCTTCATCAAGAGATTCTTTAGTTCCTCTTCATTTTCATCCAGCCCAGCGTTTCTCATGACGTACCCTGCACATAAGTTAAATAAGCAGGGTGACAATATACAGCCTTGATGTACTCCTTTCCCGATTTGGAACCAGTCTGTTGTTCCATGTCCACTTTTAACTGTTTAGAACAGTTTAGACTTTCTGATCTGCAGACAGATTTCTCAAGAGGCAGGTCAAGTCATCTGGCATTTCCATCTCTTGAAGAATTTTCCAGTTTGTTGTGATCCACAAAGTCAAAGGCTTTGGCATAGTCAATAAAACAGATGTTTCTCTGGAACCCTCTTGTTTTTTCGATGATCCAGTGGATGCTGGCAATTTGATCTCTGGTTCCTCCGCCGTTTCTAAATCCAGCTTGAACATCTGCAAGTTCACGGTTCATGTACTGTTGAAGCCTGACTTGGATAATTTTGAGCATTAGTTTACTAATGTGTGAGATGAGTGCAATTGTGCAGTAGTTTGAGAATTTTTGGCATTGTCTTTCTTTGGGATGGACTTTTATAGATGAATTCAAAGAGTTAGGTATTTCCAGCAGGTGGGAATTAAATGAGAAATACTTTGGAGGGAATAAAGCAGAATGAACAATATGGTTTGTTTCACATATTGAGTATTTGGTAAGTAAGAGTGAACAGGCTGAAAAGGGAGTTGAAACAGGTTCAAAGCATTCCAATAATAACAACAACAAAAAGGCTAAAGTGTTTGGTCTCTATCATTTATTGATTGTGGCATTAATAAAAGGTTTTGAGTAAAGAAATGACATTATCTATATTAATTGTATATAGTATTAAGGTTAAATGCACTTAGGATCAAGGGACTGTTAATTCATGTACAGATCAATTAAGCCCAAGATTTAGGATGTGTCAGAATCACATGAGAATAAAAAATCTTGAATAGTATAAAAGTAAAGGTACTCTATTTCAGCTAGAGAACCGAGGAAATTCTTTGTTCTCTTCCTACAGTTTTTTAAAAAAATTCTCAGATTTAATATTCTATATCTTACCATGAAAAATGCAAATACTTATGCTAGTACAATCATTTGTGAAAAATTAAGAACCACAATTAGGAAAAACATAGCTTTCTAACGTAGAACTGCCCAATTTATATGAGGTTATGTGCCGATAAAACAGTTTATCAAAACAAGAATCAAGTGTTTTTGTGGACTTGTAAAATGTTCATGCATTCACAATATTTTTTTTTCCTCCATGTACAAGACACTGAGGTCTCTGTTAATTTCCTAAATATAATAATTCAAGTGACTTCCCCACATATGTCAGTAGGAGTGCATATGTAAGGCAAAGTAAGACTTTGCCTTTCTCTGCTCCAAATTCCCTGGTGGCTCAGAGGTTAAAGCATCTGCCTCCAATGCAGGAGACCTGGGTTCAATCCCTGGGTTGGGAAGATCCTCTGGAGAAGGAAATGGCAATCCACTCCAGTATTCTTGCCTGGAGAATCCCATGGACTAAGAAGCCTAGTAGGTTACAGTCCACGGGTCACAAAAAGTCGGACATGACTGAGCAACTTCACCACCTTCACCAATATATTAGTAGTGTTGGACAGTCGACAAGGGAAATTAAGAGATAATCTTGTTTATCTTCTGCTTATTTTATAAACCACCCTGTCTCTGATTCTCCATAAAAGATAGCGACTGTATGACTTCATTTTTAGAAAATACTTAAAACATAATTTCTTTTTAATAATCTCATGATGATTATCTGTTATAAACTAAGTTCCTTTTTTTTGTTGTTATTTTGGAATGGAAAAGAAAAAAAGAAACAGCCAGTCATCCATTATATGTGATCAATTATCTTAGCTAGTTCAAACGGGTCAACCTTTTAAATTGATTTCCCTAGCAGGCAATTGCTCATCTCCACAATCAGGTTACTATTCTAGCCAGCAAGCTCAAAATGGGTACTTTTGGTAATATGGAGCTTGGATATAAAAGAGTGTCTAACTCAGAAACATGTTTTTATNTAGTTCAAACGGGTCAACCTTTTAAATTGATTTCCCTAGCAGGCAATTGCTCATCTCCACAATCAGGTTACTATTCTAGCCAGCAAGCTCAAAATGGGTACTTTTGGTAATATGGAGCTTGGATATAAAAGAGTGTCTAACTCAGAAACATGTTTTTATTAGCCTAACAGAAATTTGAATTGCATACCATACTCACAGGGGCTGTTAGTATAACCCACTTTTGTGAAGGACAGGATTTAAACACAAATCCTTTTGTAGTAAAACTGAATGTTAGATATTTCCATAGCCTTCTTTAGGGTAAAAGATTTTTTCCAGGCCATTGCACTATGACTTATAACTTTAATTTTTAAATTCTTTAATAATCTTCGTTAATTCATTGCAACAAAATATCTAAGGCAGTTCTACTTTTTAAGCACCCTGGGGATTTTCCAGGCAAGAACACTGGAGGGGTTGCCATGCCCTCCTCCAGGGGATTTTTTTAAACCCAGGAATCAAACCCAGGTCTCCTGCATTGCAGGCAGATTCTCTATCATCTGAGCCACCAGAGAAGCCCTCAATTATTAAGCATTGAATTCATACTATTATTGAAAAGGAGTCAATAAGAGGAACTTCTATACACTGCAATACAATACACAATATATAATGCAGTTGTTGTGGAAAATAGTTTGGTGATTCCTCAAAAAGTTAAACAGAATTATCATATGACTCAGTAATTTCACTCTTTGGTGTATACCTGAACGAATTGAGAGCAGGAGCTCAAACAGATACTTGTATGCAAATATTCATTATAGCACTGTTCTTAAAAGTCAAAAGGTGGAAACAATCCCAGTGGTCCTCAATTAATAAATGAATAAACACAATATGATCTACACATTCAGAAGGAATATTATTTAGCTATACAGAAACAATGAAAGTCTAATACATGCTACAATATGGATAAACCCTTGAAAACATTATGCTGAGTGAAATAAGCCAGATAAATATTATATGATTTCATTCATATGACATACCTAGAATGAAGGAGTCTTTTGGGCCTAGAAAAGAAAACAACAGTCTCAAAGGCCCTTGCTGAATCATCTAACTTCAGAGAAAACAAAACAGAACTTTAGGTCCCTCCCTGATGCTCTAGGCCAGTTGCATATATCTGGGACTTATCACCCCCTGTCCAGAAACCTTCCACCCCCTACACCTGCTCAGAAGACTTATCACCCCCTGTCCGGAAACCTTCCACCCTCTACACCTGCCCAAAAGACATATCACCCCCTGCCCAACTACAAATGTCATCTCAACTAAAAAAATACCCCAAACATCTCGCCTGATTAACGTTTCCCTTATCGATTCCACAAGCCTCCCTATAAATATGGAGCCTCCATGATCCCTCTTCAGTCTCAGCCTGGTCATTAGGCTGACTGTCACCCCTCCTTGCCTGAATTAAAGGTAACCTACTTCTGTTGAGGTCATCTTTCCTTTTTCTGCCTCGGCCTGAACTATACCTTACATAGAATAGGCAAATTTATAAGAGACAGAAAGTAGAGTTTACCAGGGGGAAGTTATCATTAATGGGCAGAGCTTCTGTTTAGTGTGATGAAAAAAGTTTTGGATATAGAAAGTGATGGTTGCACAATATTGTGATTGTAACTAATCCTATCAAATTTTACACTTAAAAATGGTTAAAATGGAAAATATTGCTATATATATATTTATTTATTAGTGAGAGTTATATGTAATACATGATTAGCATGAGAGTCCCTGTGTCCATGTACTGTATTTTTACTTATGAATCCTATATTGTGCTTTTAAAAAATCAATAGAGCCATATATTCAATTTGCATGCAGTCTACTGCAGGCTAAACCTCTGTGAATTCCTTTCTGCTATACTGATGCATTACTGTTTGCCACTTCTTATCAATTTCCCATCCCCTCAAGGTAGTTTTTTCTTTAGTCCATTGATCCTCAGTGCATTTATTTCTAACCACTTTTATTTGAACTACACATGTTAAATCTCTCTTACAGATGATGAAGAAGGAAAGAAGTGGACAACATCAAGACAGACTTGCCCGGTGAGTGTTACCTGTTCTAGCCAGAATGTGATAGAGAGGTTTGAGGGAGGGACAAATATTCTAATGAGTTCCAGGTTTTTGGATTACAGAATTAATGGAAATAGGGAAACTATGGAAAACCAGATTTTGATGTTTACAATATGTATGCATGACTGTTTATGGGAAGATAACTAATTTGGTTTTGGACATACTAGGTTGTAAGGGCTTTTAAATCACTTTTGAGACATACTTAATGGTCTTCTTTTATAAGCAGGTACATTTCTAAGTCTGATCCTCAGGAAATTTTGTACTACAGACAAGAATTAAGAAGCCATTAGCATATAGAGTACAATTAGAATCACAGGTATTGGCGGTATGGCTTAGGAGGAAAGTTTAGAATAAGAAAAGGAGATGAAAGGTAAAGAGAGGAAAGGAGACAAGAGACTCTGTGACTGTCCACTGAGGACATTTAATGCCTGGATGATGAGGATGAGCCAGCAAAAGAGACAGAGAAGTTGCTATCAGAGCTCTAAGAGGACATTAGACCAGGCAAGTCATGGAAACTGAAGAAACAGGGTTTTCAAGACTAAAGCAGTGAAACTGAGGATTAAAAAACGTCCATTGTATTTCATGACCCAGAGGTCAGTGATAACTTTATAGAGAGCTCTGTGTATGGCACAGTAGGGTAGAGAACCAAACAGTTGTGGTTTGTTTGGTGAGTAGGAAGTGAATTAGTAGAGCTGGAGAGTATAGACAATTCTAAACAAGAGAAGAAAAGGAAGTTGGTATCTAGAGGTGGAAGGAGATGTCTTGTTATTGTTTTAATCTGATACCCTTCATCTTTAGAATAAAAATTCAATTGGACTTTTATTCTTCTTCCTGTCAAAACATCTCTCTTACCTTTTGTTAGGTAGGTAGAATAGGGAAAAGGAGTCCAAAATGGCGGCGGCTAGAAGACAAGGAAGGGAAAAGCCAGCGAAAGTAGAACAGCAGAAGGTCAAAGGACGGTCTGAGGACCGGAGTGGACTTCAGGTAGACAGCACTCCTGACTCAGTCCAATTTGCATAAGGCAGGCCCAGGGGAAGAAAAAAAAAAAACATAAAAAGAGGAGCCAAGGCGCGCGCTCTCTCTCTCTCTCTCTCTCTCTCTCTCTCTTATGCGCGCGCTGGGGCACTCTTCTCTTTATGTCTTTGTATCAACGAGCCCTCACACCTCAAAGACAGATTTTCCTGCCATCTTCTAAATAAAATAGAGCTATAACACTGATTTGTCTAAAAACTATAACATGGTCCATTTGAGACCTGAGGGCTATAACACAGTCTGTCCAAGACCCGAGAGTTGTGACACGCCGAGGGGGCTTTAATGTCCGTCACTCCAAATCTTTGTTGTGATGAGACAAAGAACTGAGGAGCATACACTCGTCTGACATCTGTGGTGCCATGATTCAGATTTAACTTAGCTGAGATAACCTCTGCACAGAAGAGGCCAAGCAGAGCAGGAGCCCAGCTCAGCGAAGCTCCTGTGGTAGAAGCAGAACGCAAAGAAAACCCAGCGCAGCGGAAGGCTCATCATGCTAGAAACCAGGACAGTGGAAAACGAACTCAGCGGAAAGCTCACGTGGCTCAGTCTCAGATTCCAGAAGACCTCTGGTTAAGGTAGGAGGTCCTTGCTCCTATGGCTGGAGGTACATGCCTAACAAAATCTTAATTCCTTTACAAAGGAATTCTTGTTTGCTGTAATTCCTATTTGCTGCCTGCAAACAGGCAGCAGTGGGCACAACTGAGGGACTCTGGAGAGGCTACTCTTTGGTATGCCCCAAAGGCACTATCTGCTGGGCCCCAGTAGCTGGTACCCAAGCTGGTGGGGGGTTCTTCTGTCCTTACTCTTCTCTGTGCCAAGAATCAGGACAATGAAAACTGTGAGCACAGGTCAGGAATTTAGCAAAATTTCCAGCAGCCTATGAAGGGGATTCCTTGGCACGTTTTTCCCACTGCTTTTTCCTCCTGTCTTTCAGCTCTATTCTGGGACTCGAACCCGGCCAAAAATTAAGAGGTGGATTGTTAGGATTCAAAGAGAAGCCAAGCTTCAGGATGTGGGCCATTGCTGAGGACAAGGGCTCAGGTCATGGAATCATGCCTGGCTAGGTTTTGCGAGTGGGGTGAATTCATATGCTAATGAGTGGGAGGATCATCACAACCATGGTGGAACCACCCATTCCTCCCTCTTTTGACAGTGCCTTAGAGCTGTCCTGCCACCTCTGGGTGTGCCTTTTGGCTTATAGATTGGGGATTAAGGTTTACTTGAATTTAACTTGTCATTTTGGACCCAATTGATTTTAATTGGTTTATGTTGTACCCTTGTGCTATGTCATTCTTTCAAAGGTTGTGTGCTCTACCTCCTTCCCTCCTGTTTCATGCTCCTTCTTTAGCCTCATCTGGGCCCACAGTGTTGCCTTTACCATCTTCTGGAAAGACAACCAGAAAATAGCTGGCCTTGGAAATACTGTATAATATCCAACCCCTTAATCCTACCCAGCACTGGTTACACTGGAGATCTTGGGGATTCTCAGCTCCAGTCCGGGGGTCCCAGGAGGTCATCATGCCTTGACCCGCCTAGGGATATGGTCCTCGAAAGGTTATCATGCCTCAACCTGCTTGGGGATCCGCAAGTCCCAGGGGTCCCAGGGAGTCAGCACGCCTCGACCTGCCTGGGGATTCGATCTCTAGGAGGCTGTCACGCCTCAGCCTGCCTGGGGATCTGCACCCTGACCCAGGGATGCCTGGCTCTCAGGTTGCAACAGTACTAGGTAGGATGAGCTTACATCATGATATCTATTCCTGTCCATGCTGAGCAAACTAGCAATGAGTTACAAACCCCTTAATTCTACCCAGCACTGGTGACACTGGAGACCTTGGGGATGCCCAAACTCCAGTCTGGGGGTCACAGGATGCTCAGCTCCAGTCCGGGGGTCCCAGGAGGTCATCATGCCTTGACCTGCCTAGGGATACGGTCCTCGAAAGGTTATCATGCCTCAACCTGCTTGGGGATCCGCAAGTCCCAGGGGTCCCAGGAAGTCAGCACGCCTCGACCTTCCTGGGGATTCGATCTCTAGGAGGCTATCACGCCTCAGCCTGCCTGGGGATCTGTACCCTGACCCAGGGATGCCTGACTCTCAGGTTGCAACAGTACTAGGTAGGATGAGCTTACATCATGATATCTATTCCTGTCCATGCTGAGCAAACTAGCAATGAGTTACAAATCCCTTAATTCTACCCAGCACTGGTGACACTGGAGACCTTGGGGATGCCCAAACTCCAGTCTGGGGGTCACAGGAAGTCATCACGCCTTGACCTGCCTAGGGATCTGGTCCTCAAAAAGTTGTCACGCCTCAACCTGCTCAGGGATCCACCAGTCCCAGGGGTCCCAGGAGGTTGTCACACCTCGACCTGTCCAGGGACCCAATTCTCGGGAGGCCATCATGCCTCGACCTGCNTCCGGGGGTCCCAGGAGGTCATCATGCCTTGACCCGCCTAGGGATATGGTCCTCGAAAGGTTATCATGCCTCAACCTGCTTGGGGATCCGCAAGTCCCAGGGGTCCCAGGGAGTCAGCACGCCTCGACCTGCCTGGGGATTCGATCTCTAGGAGGCTGTCACGCCTCAGCCTGCCTGGGGATCTGCACCCTGACCCAGGGATGCCTGGCTCTCAGGTTGCAACAGTACTAGGTAGGATGAGCTTACATCATGATATCTATTCCTGTCCATGCTGAGCAAACTAGCAATGAGTTACAAACCCCTTAATTCTACCCAGCACTGGTGACACTGGAGACCTTGGGGATGCCCAAACTCCAGTCTGGGGGTCACAGGAAGTCATCACGCCTTGACCTGCCTAGGGATCTGGTCCTCAAAAAGTTGTCACGCCTCAACCTGCTCAGGGATCCACCAGTCCCAGGGGTCCCAGGAGGTTGTCACACCTCGACCTGTCCAGGGACCCAATTCTCGGGAGGCCATCATGCCTCGACCTGCCCGGAGATTCAATCTCTAGGAGGCTGTCACACCTCAGCCTGCCTGGGGATATACACACTGATCCGGGGATGCCTGACTATCAGGTTGCAACAGTTCTGGGTAGGATAAGCTTCAGAAAGACTCCCTCTAAGGAAGTCCACCCATGGAAACAGAAGGAAGCCTATTACTTGTGGGACTGTGCCCAGTCTCAGCAATAACTCAGGAGCCCAATGAGAACCCATTGCCTTTCTGGAAAGGCTAAAAGAGGCCCTCCAAAAGTTTACCAATCTGGATTTATACTCTTACGAGGGACAAGTGATTTTAAAGAACAAATTCCTGTCCCAATGTGCATCAGATATCAGAAGTAAGTTACAACAGCTACAGCAGCAGGACTCTGCTACCTCTTTAGATGAGATGATACAGCCACCCACCGATACCTTTTATAACAGAGAACAGGAGAAGGAGGCCAAGGCCCAGGAGAGGGAGAGAAGGAAAGAAACAAGGCATGCCCAGATGCTGGCCACTCTCCAGGGAAGCCCTATGGCAAACCTCGAGTCCTTGAAGGACAAGGCATGAGACAAATGCCTAATCTGTAGACAGGCAGGGCACTGGGCCAAAGAATGTCCAAACCATGACAAGTCTCCTAGAACGGTTTGCCACAAATGCCATCAACTGGGACATTGGTTGGCACTCTGCCCTCGGGACCCAAGAGCCTCAAGGTCAAGCGCCAAGGCTACCCTCATGGTGGTTGAAGAGAACTGAAGCAGCCCGCTCCAGCCAGCCCGCTTGTCACAGAAAACCATCCTGGGGCTGGAGCCAAGGGTGCAACTGGATGGGGCAGGTAGGTCCAAGAATTTCTTGGTTGACACAGGGGCTACCTACTCTGTCTTGATCTCCTATTCTGGAGCCTTCTCCTCCCAAAGCTGTACCATTTTGGGTGCTATATGAAAAGCAACTACTAAAAGATTCACCCAAGCACTTCTTTGTTGCTGGGATGGACAAATATTTCCCCACCAGTTTCTGGTGGTCCCCGAGTGTCCTACTCCCTTACTGGGAAGAGATATACTCACTAAATTGGGGACCACCCTTGTGATGGGAAGCTTTTCAGCCCTTAGAGCTCTACAGCTCCTGGTTACTACTGAAGAACCCATTACACCTTCTCCAATAGAGAGGAACCAAAAACTATGGGAAGACAAAGTTAACCCCCAGGTGTGGGACCAGGGAATTCCTACACGAGCCCACCAAGCTGAATCGGTCATCATTGTCCTCTGAGATCTCACTTGGTTTCCTAACCAGAAACAATACCCTCTCAAAAGAGAGGCTCGGGAGGGACTACAGCCTTTAATAAATAAATTCCTTGCTTGCGGGCTATTGGTCCCCACCAGTTCACCATGTAACACCCCAATCCTCTCAGTAAAGAAAAAGGATGGAACCTGGCGAATGGTTCAAGATCTCCAGATCATAAATGAAGCTATAGTCTCCCTCCATCCCACAGTACCCAATCCCTATGTAATCTTCAAAAAATCCCACCCAGTGCCAAGTGGTTTACAGTCTTGGATCTCAAAGATGCTTTTTTTTTTTTTTTTTGCATACCACTGGCTAAAGAATCCCAATATCTTTTTGCCTTTGAGTGGGAGGCCCCAGGAGAACAACACCAACAGATGACTTGGATAGTATTACCTCAGGGGTTCAGAGATAGGCCACCTGTTTGGATAAGCCCTTTACCTGGGATCTCCTAGATCTGGACCTGGGACCTAATGGGAAAATATTACAGTACATAGATTACCTACCAATGTGCTCTCCAGATAAGGAAAATGCCCAACAACATGCAATTCAGGTTCTAAACTTTTTGGTAGAAAGGGGATATAAAGTCTTCCGTGCTAAGTAGGCACAGATGGTCAAGACAAAAGTCACTTACCTGGGAGTTCAGATTACACATGGGTCTAGGAGGCTGTCCTCTGATCGTATCCCCACCAGTTCACCATGTAACACCCCAATCCTCTCAGTAAAGAAAAAGGATGGAACCTGGCAAATGGTTCAAGATCTCTGGATCATAAATGAAGCTATAGTCTCCCTCCATCCCACAGTACCCAATCCCTATGTAATCTTCAAAAAATCCCACCCAGTGCCAAGTGGTTCACAGTCTTGGATCTCAAAGATGCTTTTTTTTTTTTTGCATACCACTGGCTAAAGAATCCCAATATCTTTTTGCCTTTGAGTGGGAGGCCCCAGGAGAACAACACCAACAGATGACTTGGATAGTATTACCTCAGGGGTTCAGAGATAGGCCACCTGTTTGGACAAGCCCTTTACCTGGGATCTCTTAGATCTGGACCTGGGACCTAATGGGAAAATATTACAGTACATAGATTACCTACCAATCTGCTCTCCAGATAAGGAAAATGCCCAACAACATGCAATTCAGGTTCTATACTTTTTGGTAGAAAGGGGATATAAAGTCTTCCGTGCTAAGTAGGCATAGATGGTCAAGACAAAAGTCACTTACCTGGGAGTTCAGATTACACATGGGTCTAGGAGGCTGTCCTCTGATCGGGTACAAGGAATCCTCCAGTTGCCCTCCCCCATGACTTGAAAACAATTGTGAGCTTTCCTGGGGCTAACTGGGTATTGTAGAATCTGGATACCAAACTATGGTCTAATTTTTCAGCCCTTATATGAAAGCTTAAAGGGACAAGATGATTCAATTCCACTGATGTGGGGAACTCCTCAAAAGAAGGCAGAGGCTACACTAAAACAGGCCCTAACTCAGGCACCTGCCTTGAGGTTGCGAGACCCAGAAAAAGCATTCCAACTTTATGTCCATGAAAGAGAGGGAATAGCCTTGAGAGTGTTAACTCAAAGGCTGGGACCTGAGCCCCCAGCCTGTAGCTTAGTTATCCAAAAGACTTGATCCAACCACCCAAGGCTGGCCCCCTTGCCTTTGAAATCTTGCAGTGAAAAAAAAGAAAAGAAATCTCACAGTGGTACTAGGAGTCAAGCCATGGAAGAAAACAGAAGAGGACACCCAATACACCTGTGGCCCCTGGGAGATCTCAGATACCTATTCAGGACTACAAATGAGTGCCATTCTAATGAACATCCCCAAAATCTGGTTTCTGGGGATAAGGTTTCTCAAGATACCTCTAAAGAGCCAACACAGCTTGGCAGGAACTGTACTCCAAAACAGACAGAACTCAATACACCTGTGGCCCCTGGGAGATCTCAGATACCTATTCAGGACTCCAAATGAGTGCCATTCTAATGAACGTCCCCAAAATCTGGTTTCTGGGGATAAGGTTTCTCAAGATAGCTCTAAAGAGTCAACACAGCTTGGCAGGAACTGTACTCCAAAACAGACAGGAGATAGATCTTCTGATCCCTAAACAAGGAGGGACTTGAGCGATCCTGGCGATGTGAATTTGAAATTGGCTAATGCCTCTGCTGGGCTTCTCTGGTGGCTCAGACGGTAAAGCGTCTGCCTGCAGTGCAGGAGACCTGGGTTCGATCCCTGGGTTGGGAAGATCCCCTGGAGAAGGAAATGGCAACCCACTCCAGTACTCTTGTCTGGAAAATTCCATGGGCTGAGGAGCCTGGTAGGCTATAGTCCATGTGATCACAAAGAGTCGGACATGACTGATCGACTTCAGTTTCAGTTAATGCCTCTACTAGTCCTTGTTATGCCATATTGATAATGCTTATGATTGCTCCATGTATTATCAATTGTCTAACCTGTTTTGTCTCTGACCAGGTCAACAAGCTACAACATGCAATGCCAGTTCACCAAAGATATAAAACTACAGCTGACAATGGAAAATATCACTCAACCTTAGATGGACACCGCTCTGAAGACTCTAAGGCCTGAGACTAGCAAGAGGGGGAGGCCCAATACTCCTCGCCATCCCAGTTCAGCAGGAAGTAGACAAAAAGACCTCTATGCCCCTATTCCCAAAGAATTGGGCCTCCCATCTCTTGAAGGGGGAATGTTAGGTAGGTAGAATAGGGAAAAGGAGTTCAAAACGGCAGTGGCTAAAAGACAAGGAGGGGAAAAGCCCGCAAAAATAGAACAGAAGGAGGTCAAAGGAAGATCCAAAGACTGGAGTGAGGACTTCAGGTAGAACAGCACTCCTGACTAAGCCCAATTTGCATAGGGCAGGCCCAGGGGGAAGAAAAAACATATAAAAAGAGGAGCCAAAGGGCTCTCTCTCTCTCTCTCCGCACGCTGTGGCACTCTTCTCTTCACATCTTTGGATCAACGTGCTCTCACACCTCAAAGATGGATTTTCCTGCTTTCTTCTAAATAAAATAGAGCTGTAACACTGATTTGTCTAAGAGCTACAACATGGTCCATTTGAGACCTGAGAGCTTTAACATGGTCTGTCCAAGACCCGAGAGTTGTGACACGCCGAGGGGGCTTTAATGTCCATCACTCCAAATCTTTGTTGGGATGAGACAAAGAACCAAGGAGCATACACTTGCCTGACACTTTTAAGACTAAACCTGTGCCCATCTATTCCTGCCTCCTCTCGGGCATACAGAACGTATTAAGTATTTACTATACAGTAGTTTGTTATAAAAGGAATTGTAAGATTTGTTGCATTTCTTGTACATCCCTTCATATTAATTTCTCATTCATTGCTACTTGTTTCTTTTGGATATAGGTGAATCAGGCCTTTTTTAAGATGCTTTGTCTGTTATTCTGAATTTATGTATTTTTGGATATTAACTGTAAATACATATTCCATAAGTTTCACGTGCTTCCCTTCATGCTGAAGATTGCATGCATGCATGTATGCTCAGCTGCTTTGGTCATGTCCAACTTTTGACGACACCATGGACTGTAGCACACCAGGTTCCTCTATCCATGGGATTCTCCAGGCAAGAATACTGGAGCTGGTTGCCATGCCCTCTTCCACGGATCTTCCTGACCCAGGTATTGACTTGCATCTCCTGCCTCTCTTGCATTGGTAGGTGTATTTTTTAACCACTGAGCCACTGGGAAGCCCTGAAGTTTGTATAAAAGCATTTAAAATTAATATTATCATTATGAAAAATACTTGTTAATTTCAAATGTTTAAGCTTACTTACAATTGCAAAAAATACTGTCACTGTAGCAAATATCAGAAGTATTATTTCAGTTCTATTTTTACCAGTGATTGCAAATATTGAAAATATAAATAATTGGGCAATTTGAAAAGATAAAGAGGTTCTCAGATATTTTTCAGGTAAATTACAATGACTATAGAAAAGATTAATCATCTTCACATATTTTTGAAAGTCTTAGTTATCATGTGTCATATATTAACACTAAAGAAGAAAACTAATTTACATAAATTAATACATTTTATGATTATGAAAAGTAAATGGATGCACAAATAATAATATATATTTTTGTTTTAGATACTTCCTTATTAAGAAATTTCTCAATAAGAATGATATGAAATAAATATAGCATTTAATCAGATTAAATCAATTCTAATAAGCTGTTTAGATTGTTTTGAATACATATGACAGTAAGTAAAATTAGCATGCCTATAAATAGTAGAAGAAAATGAAAGATTTTTTCAATAAATAGTGAACTTATGAAATGAACATAATACAAGTTCTAAAATAGTCATTTTAATATGAGCAGTTGCTTAAAAGTAGGTGACAGTAATAGTAGCTAACAGTTGCTGAGTACTTAATATTTCTCAGAAACTTAATTTTATTATTTGTCTGTAACTTCCTAATAAGTATTATCATTATCATTCTCATTACACTGAGAGCAACTGAAGCTCAGAGTAGGGCATATCACTGATAAACTGTAGAGCAAAAATTTGGAATTTAAATCTGACTTAAACTTTATGCTTTAAAAACACCCACAATTAATCTAATTTAGAATTATTCTTTTCCCTGAGAACAATATTGGATCAAGCCTGCAATGTGTGTATTATAGCCCTGAACCAATATAGTCATCCTTCAGTATCAGTGGGGTATAGATTTAAGGGTCTAGATCTGATAGATAGAGTGCCTGATGAATTAGGGAATGAGGTTTGTGACATTGTACAGGAGATAGGGATCAAGACCATCCCCATGGAAAAGAAATGCAAAAAGGCAAAATGGCTGTCTGGGGAGGCCTTACAAATAGCTGTGAAAAGAAGAGAAGCAAAAAGCAAAGGAGAAAAGGAAAGATATAAGCATCTGAATGCAGAGTTCCAAAGAATAGCAAGAAGAGATAAGAAAGCCTTCTTCAGCAATCAATGCAAAGAAATAGAGGAAAAGAACAGAATGGGAAAGACTAGAGATCTCTTCAAGAAAATTAGAGATACCAAGAGAACATTTCATGCAAGGATGGGCTCGATAAAGGACAGAAATGGTCTGGACCTAACAGAAGCAGAAGATATTAAGAAGAGGTGGCAAGAATACACGGAAGAACTGTACAAAAAAGATCTTCATGACCCAGATAATCATGATGATGTGTTGACTAATCTAGAGCCAGACATCTTGGAATGTGAAGTCAAGTGGGCCTTAGA
>SJXQ01010318.1:233496-250800 GCA_006408695.1 Aepyceros melampus | reverse complement strand
GGCATCATGGACTCAATGGACATGAGTCTGAGTGAACTCCGGGAGTTGGTGATGGACAGGGAGGCCTGGCGTACTGCGATTCATGGGGTCGCAAAGAGTCGGACACGACTGCGCGACTGAACTGAACTGATTGATTCTAGTACACCCACCCGTCCACGAACCACATCCACATACTCCCACCCCCCACAAACCCACTGTGGACAGCAACATCTGTGGATGCTCAAGACCCTTATATAAAATCATTTAATACAGTTGCCCCTCCATATCTGTGGGTTTAACATTCACAGATATAGAGAACTAACTGTAGTAAGTTTGGGGTATTCTTCATAGAAAAACAAAAAATAAAAAACCATAAAGCAAATATCAAACAAACTGCTCAGATTGCAGAGATTATGTATATAGTTCTTAATTCAAAAGAATCATGTCAAAATAAAAGGAGTTTTAAGTCATGTGAAAATGTGAAACAAAGTTTTAAGTATGTGAAAATAAAATTCCCATAATGTTACCTATTTTGGTAGAAAATAATTTTATTAGTACAATATTTAATCTTGGATTAAATAAAACAAAAATTAAAAATAATGATACATGTAGGCTTAATTTAATAAATACATTTAATAAAATAAAAGTAAATAAAAAACTTGCCTGACAGAATTCTGAATGTTATTTCATAAAAAAGTAATAATAAATGAATGAATCAATTCAATGAATACTCAGTGTTACTAAATACTCAGTTTTATGAAAATATTATATGTTGACTTAGTCATTGGGTATAACTATAAAGGAAATATGTCTTTTACTTTTCATTGTTGATTTCAACAGAATGACAAATACATGATTTTATTTAAAATATTTGTTTCTAAGAAAGTATTCCCTGAAATCTGATCTGAACTGTGTGAGATTTTTAGAAACATTTTGATATAAATAAAAATTACTGCCTATGATGTAAGAAATGAAGGAATCAATTCTCATCTGAAGATCAGAATTATTAAAAATGCTAAAGCTCAGTATACCATGTTATTTATGATTGCCAATAAGAATTTATAAACCTTCTAAGTCAGGTATCAAACATCTACATCTCAAGAGTCACTCAAAGTGATGACATTTTATTTCAGTAGTTATTTTATTGAAAAAAGTATTCTTTCTTACTTTCATCATTATCTAGCAGCTCCATTTTAACAAGTGCTACTACAAATATTCCCAATTAAATTACTTTTGGTTTTAAAAAATGTCATTCTCTTTCTTAGCTCTGATACTTGTGATTTTTAAAACCAACTATTTTTAACAAATGAGACTACGATTTTCAACTCCTGTTATCAGAGTTATCATAGTTATCAGAGAATGGCAATAATCTGAGATGGTAAGATATATTATGTGTTTCAGAAATTTTATAAAAGTGCAGTGCTCTCTTGGGGGTGAACCAGGTGGCTCTGTGGTAAAGAATCATCCTGCCAATGCAGGAAACACAGGTTCAAAGCCTGGGTTGGGAAGTCTTCCAGGAGAAGGAAATGCCAGCCCACTCCAACATTCTTGTGTGGAGAATCCAATGGACAAAGCAGCTTTATGAGCTACAGTCCACAGTGTTGCAAAGAGTAGGTCATGACTTAGTGACTAAACAACAACAAAAAGTGCTCTTTGAAAATGAAAAGCTGTAGTTAAAGACATTTTTCATAAATTGTACACAACATAGGATTTGTTACTGAGACCTATAGTCAATTCAATGATAAGTAAACTTAAAAGTTATTTAATATCAAATTGATATTTTTGTTGTTTAGTTGCTAAGTGGTGTAGGCTCCTCGGTCCATGGGATTTCCCAGGCAAGAATACTGGAGTGGGTTGCTATTTCCTCCTCCAAGGGATCTTCCCAACCCAGGGATCAAACCCATGTCTCCTATATTCGCAGGCAGATTCTTTACCACTGAGCCACCAGGAAGCCCATCCAACTGATATATATTTATATAAACCTGTGATAAGAAAAATACAGATACTGATAATTACTTACCAAATAGAAATGAAAGTGGAAGGAAATGGCAATTCATTTAAAGAAAACTAGGAATTCAAAAAGAATATTAGAAAAGGGTAAACAATGAGTTTAAATGGTTGAAGTAAATGGAAGTTTCCTGGTTTCTATTGATAAAATATAGAATTAGAATAAAACTAATCTACTAGAAAATAGCTTGGTTTTATTCCTTTATGACTTACACCTTAAAAATTATGAACATTTTCAGTCTCAGTTTTGTAAACTCAACAGTTCTAATCAAAATAGAGAGTCTTGCATCAAAAACTTCAGAGTAGAGATAATTCATAACAGTATATGCCAACAGATTCCTTTGATCCTCTTGAATTGACTGTGTGGAGTGAGGGTTAGTTTTTGAACAAGCTGTCTGAGACTGTTTTTAACAGGCAACCACTTTGTGGTGAGAAGTTCAGGAAAGACGTAACTACTCCACTGTAATTGTTCTAAGAAAATCAAAGTTTCAACACAGAATTTGCCTTGTTTTTAATGGACACGTCATGGTGAAACAAACCCCTTTCCTTTTTCTCCAACTTTGAAGAGCCCTTGACATGAGTTCAGAAATGCTTCTATACAACAAGATGCACAGTAAACAGTGAAGAGATACTTGCATTTTGAACAAGCTGTCTGAGACTGTTTTTAACAGGCAACCACTTTGTGGTGAGAAGTTCAGGAATGACGTAACTACTCCACTGTAATTGTTCTAAGAAAATCAAAGTTTCAACACAGAATTTGCCTTGTTTTTAATGGACACAAGTCATGGTGAAACAAACCCCTTTCCTTTTTCTCCAACTTTGAAGAGCCCTTGACATGAGTTCAGAAATGCTTCTATACAACAAGATGCACAGTAAACAGTGAAGAGATACTTGCTGAGCTTAATTACATAAGTTGTTTCAGGAACTGAGAGCTTATTCAGCATACCTAAATATGAAAGCTGTTTTCAGCTTTTAAAAAATTATAAAAATTTACTGCCTGAAAAGATAAATCCCTTGAAGACTAGGTTTCTTTATACAGCAGATTTAAAATGTTTGTGAAGTAAATTTGATCTACACCTGATGCCTATTCTCAGGAAATAATTCAAATACATCTTTAAAAACATGTTTCTTTGTTATGTATTTTAACAAGATTATTTATGAAATATGTAAACATACTATGTGATAACATAACTTCTAAATTGGTGAAATTGTCTATACTTTATTCCCAGACTTATTAAATATATTACCCATTTTTTATTGAAGTATAAGCTGACTTACAATATTATATTAGTTCCATCTTTATTGACTACATACAATACCAAGTTATAATACTGTTGATTATATCATTGTTCCGTACATTACATCCCCATGACATTTATTTTATGACTAGAAGTTTGTACCTCTTAATCCTCTTCACCAATTTTGCCCATGCCCCATTACCACCCCTTCCAGTTTAGCAACCACTAATTGGTAATTTGTATCTGTAATAGACAGAATGCCTGGTGAACTATGGAATGAGGTTCCTGACATTGTACAGGAGACAGGGATCAAGACCGTCCAGATGGAAAAGAAATGCAAAAAAGCAAAATGGCTGTCAGAGGAAGCCTTACCAATAGCTGTGAAAAGAAGAGAGGTGAAAAACAAAGAAGAAAAGGAAAGATATAAGCATCTGAATGCAGAGTTCCAAAGAATAGCAAGGAGAGATAAGAAAGCCTTCCTCAGCGATCAATGCAAAGAAACAGAGGAAAACAACAGAATGGGAAAGACTAGAGATCTCTTCAAACAAAATTAGATACCAAGGGAACATCTCATGCAAAGATGGGCTTGATAAAGGATAGAAATGGTATGGACCTAACAGAAGCAGAAGATATTAAGAAGAGATGGCAAGAATCATAGAAGAATGGAACAAAAAAGAGCTTCACGACCCAGATAATCACGATGGTGTGATCATTCATCTAGAGCCAGACATCCTGGAATGTGAAGTCAAGTGGGCCCTAGAATTAAAATAAATAAATTTATATTAAAAAAAAGCATCACTATGATCAAAGCTAGTGGAGATGATGGAATTCCAGTTGAGCTATTTCAAATCCTGAAAGATGATGCTGTGAAAGTGCTGCACTCAATATCCCAGCAAATTTGGAAAACTCAGCAGTGGCCACAGGACTGGAAAAGGTCAGTTTTCATTCCAATCCCAAAGAAAGGCAATGCCAAAGAATGCTGAAACTACTGTGCAATTGCACTCATCTCACACATTAGTAAAGTAATGCTCAAAATTCTCCAAGCCAGGCTTCAGCAATACGTGAACTGTAAACTTCCAGATGTTCAAGCTGGTTTTAGAAAAGGCAGAGGAACCAGAGATCAAATTGCCAACACATGCTGGATCATCAAAAAAGCAACAGAGTTACAGAAAAACATTTATTTCTGCTTTATTGATTATGCCAAAGCCTTTGACTGTGTGGATCACAATAAACTGTGGAAAATTCTGAAAGAGATGGGAATACCAGCCCACCTGACGTGCCTCTTGAGAAACCTATATGCAGGTCAGGAAGCAACAGTTAGAAATGGACATGGAACAACAGACTGGTTCCAATTAGGAAAACGAGTATGTCAAGGCTGTATATTGTCACCCTGCTTATTTAACTTATATGCAGAGTACATCATGAGAAACGCTGGGCTGAAAGAAGCACAAGCTGGAATCAAGATTACCGGGAGAAACATCAATAAGCTCAGATATGCAGATGACAGCACCCTTATGGCAGAAAGTGAAGAGGAACTAGAAAGCCTCTTGATGAAAGTGAAAGAGAGTGAAAAAGTTGCCTTAAAGCTCACCATTGAGAAAAATAAGATCATGGCATCTGTTCCCATTACTTCATGGGAAATAGATGGGGAAATAGTGGAAACAGTTTCAGACTTTATTTTTGGGCTCCAAAATCACTGCAGATGGTGACTGCAGCCATGAAATTAAAAGATGCTTACTCCTTGGAAGGAAAGTTATGACCAACCTCGATAGTGTATTGAAAAGCAGAGATATTATTTTGTCAACAAAGTTCTGTCTGTCTAGTCAAGGCTATGGTTTTTCCAGTGGTCATGTATGGATGTGAAAGCTGGACTGTGAAGAAAGCTGAGCACCGAAGAATTGATGCTTTTGAACTGTGGTGTTGGAGAAGACTCTTGAGAGTCCCTTGGACTGCAGGGAGATCCAACCAGTCCATAGACTGCAGCCATGAAATTAAAAGATGCTTACTCCTTGGAAGGAAAGTTATGACCAACCTCGATAGTGTATTGAAAAGCAGAGATATTATTTTGCCAACAAAGTTCTGTCTGTCTAGTCAAGGCTATGGTTTTTCCAGTGGTCATGTATGGATGTGAAAGCTGGACTGTGAAGAAAGCTGAGCACCGAAGAATTGATGCTTTTGAACTGTGGTGTTGGAGAAGACTCTTGAGAGTCCCTTGGACTGCAGGGAGATCCAACCAGTCCATCCTAAAGGAGATCAGTCCTGGGTATTCATTGGAAGGACTGATGCTGAAGCTGAAACTCAATACTTTGGCCACCTCATGCGAAGAGTTGGCTCATTGGAAAAATCCCTGATGCTGGGAGGGATTGGGGGCAGGAGGAGAAGGGGACGACAGAGGATGAGATGGCTGGATGGCATCACCAACTCGATGGACGTGGGTTTGGGTGAACTCCAGGAGTTGGTGATGGACAGGGTAGTCTGGTATGCTGCGATTCATGGGGTTGCAAAAAGTCAGAAATGACTGAGCAACTGAACTGAACTGAACTGAACTGTCTCTTTCTGTTTTGTTATATTATTGGTTTGTTTTTTAGATTTCTCATATAAGTGAAAACATGTTTATTTTCTCTGTCTTTGCTTATAGAGCAGAAGTCACCAAACTTCTTCTCTAGGGTGCCAGATAGTAAATATTTTAGGATCATGTGCTAAGAGACAAAATCAAGGTACTGAAAATCAGTATGCAGATACTTATATGACGAGAGAAACTAAATTTCCACAACTTTTATATTGATGACATTCAGATATAATAATATAAATTGAGCACGGTTGTATATAATATAGATTAGTGAGAAAATACAATTTGGGGGGGCAGAGAGGGATTATTTTGCTTAACTAAGGTCCAAAGTTTTCTATCATCAAAATCAATTGCAAGTATTTTTCTGTAATGTGATTTTATACATTACTTATTTGAATATATTTCTTCACCCAGGTAGACAGTGCCAAATACTGACATAAATTCATGAACACATGGTTTCAACTCAATGTATTTACTGCTTGGCAGGAATTTATAGAATTGTATTAGACCATCTTGATATTTGCCTTTTAGCTTGTCTTTAAATTGTAAATTATGACTTCCAATTAAAGGTTAGGTGGAGGCTCCTCAACTGCACATTTAAATACAGTTTGAAATACACAAATTTCCTTTGCACTTGCATCAGGGCCTGAAAAGTGCTTCAGGAATGTAATTTGAGCTCTTAAAATATATCCATTGCAGATATGTGTGAGAATGAGGACTGCACTTCTTACTTTAACTTTCACTGCACCAGGATAGTCTAATGAAGCTTGACATTACTTGTGATTAAAATATTAGTTGTTCTTGACATTATTGCAGTGTAAGTTGCACATATGGATGCTGTTTGCCTTGTAATTTAGGTTGAATTTATTAAGAACCATTATCAAGTTTGCAGCAGAAGCTAATTTCTAATACCAACTTGGCTTAAATCACAGTGGCTAAGGGCTGGACTTGACCCTGGAATTGTAGGTGTTGGACTCCTGTTCCCTTGTTCTAAAGGATACCAAAGGTAATTGTTTACATTGTCTTACAGTAAATATTTATCATTTTTATTTGCCTTGAGCAAGATGTAGAGAACTCTTACAGTGTCCATTCTTTCATGAATTTCTTGAATAATCATTTGTCAAATGTTTACTGTGTTATTTGAATTCTAAGGAGTATTAGGGAACTAAAAATCCAGTCTATTGAGGGAAAAAGTCATGTCAGCATAATATGATAAATGTCAGAAATATGTAAAGATCCTATAGGAACAAAGAGGGGAAAACCAACTGATTGTGATTTATCTGATGCCATAGTTAAAAAGAGACGCCAGATGAGAAGACACTTGGTCTTGGGCATAACGCATTTATAACAGTTTCTTAGGCAAAGAAATCAGGAAAGGAAATTCTGGACAAAGAGATTGCTTTGATAGAGGAATGGAGGCATTAAAAATATCATTCCAGAGAAAATGAGAGCAAGTATAAGCAACGTGGAAGGAGGGAAAGAGGGTAGCGGGAGGGTGTGGCTGGAGAGGCAAGATGGAGTTGGACTGACGTGGCCTTTGGAACCAGGGCTTAATAAACTTTAACATGCAAACAATCACCTGAACAATTTGGTTAAAATGCAACTTCTGATTCAGTTGATGGGGTCTCCATTCTGCATCTCTAACAAGATCCCAGGTGGTGTGATGCTACTGGCTGTAGGACAACACTCGAATAGCAAGCCTCTACACAACACTAAGGATTTTAGCCTTCTTCCCTCTTCCTGTTATCATTCCCATGATAATGAAGATAAAAGTTTTAAAAATGTTCAACAGACAAATATGCAAATTATGTGGAATGGATGGATAAGAAGACTGAAGTGGCGATAGCTATGACCCTGAACAATATTCATCATGCAGCTATCATAAAATCTGGCCCCACTCCATGCCAATACCTCTATTCTCCAGTAAAAAGGAATAAATAGAATTTGATTTCCTTAGGGCTAAAAAAAAAATACTTAGTAACAGGATTCATTCTAACGGATATATACAAAAAGAAATGTTTTGGCATATAATAGCTAACCTCCACTTTGCTAAAACCGATGTCAGAGAAATTCAGACTCTGCCAATGTAACAGTTTTATTTTAAGTTACAGGAAAAAAAAAAAAAACAGATGGTAAATTGTGTGGGTATTCTTAAGAATGGGATAGGCACTTCTCCTCTTGAAGTGGCTCAGTCCTATCAAAGAATTGTGTGATTTTTATGGTCTGTTTAAAATCTCATGCATGGTACTGCAGTGTATGGTATCTCTTGTGGTCAATAGGTGATGGAATGAGTTTGTTCATGAAATTAACTGTATATATCTGCTTGGTCCAAAGACTAATTACATGTAGAATAATGAGAACATAAGATTACCTTTACAGAAGGAATATAAACATAAACACTACATAGAAATGAAAATATCTCTTATTTTATGTCTTCTAAAAGAAATATTATCAGGTATTAATAAGTTGATAGAACTATATGCTTGCTCTAGTCAATGTGATTTAATCCTTTGTAAATACAAAAAAATAAAAAAATCCATTAAAGAATGGCAAAAATGCAAGGTGAGGGTTAAAAAGTCAGATTGAAATCCAGAAAAAAATTAAAGAATGTATATTATTTTAAGATGTATATGCAATAGCAAGGCATACAAATTGGGCTCTGAGCTTTATAGCAGCCATGCAATAGGTGAATCTATTTTTCTATGTGAATATTAAAACAACTTCTCCCTTATACCAAGTGGAATAAAAGTGAATAAGCCACCACATAGCTGCTCTATAAAATTATATTAAGGAGAAAATTACTTTTCAACCTTTGGCAAGTTACTTGCTCATTCTTGTGCTAATAGCTGCTGTTTTGAAGCAAAGATTTGTTCTTTAATGTATTTACTGAGGCAATATCTGTGATAATTGGCAGCATCTTTACTTCACATCTACTTATCCTGTGCAGAACCTCTGATGTGATGTGCTTATTTGATTTTCTCTCATTTGTTTTGATAAATAAACTTACATTTTCTTCTACAGTAAAAAACTGATGTACTTCATCTGTGTTATAAGAACACTTATAATTGAGTGAATCATGGGAAGTCAACAACACTTATTAAATCTTTGAAGTTTAGCTGTTTTGAAGCAAAGATTTGTTCTTTAATGTATTTACTGAGGCAATATCTGTGATAATTGGCAGCATCTTTACTTCACATCTACTTATCCTGTGCAGAACCTCTGATGTGATGTGCTTATTTGATTTTCTCTCATTTGTTTTGATAAATAAACTTACATTTTCTTCTACAGTAAAAAACTGATGTACTTCATCTGTGTTATAAGAACACTTATAATTGAGTGAATCATGGGAAGTCAACAACACTTATTAAATCTTTGAAGTTTAAAAACATGATTTAAAACATGTATACAGAATTGGTTTCTTAGGGCAGCTGTAGTGAAAGGCAAAGATTATATAGGAAATCCACACAGACAAGTAGCAGATGCATTATTATCATTATCACTATTTACTATTAGACAATAATAGTTTAAAATCGACCTTGCTACCTTGGCACTGATTTTCTACTACACCACTATCAAGGAATTCCTTAATGTAAGGTTTCAATGTTTGTATCAATTGCTATTCTCAACTAAAACTTATTCTCTTAAAATAAATATTCTTATTTATAAACTAGTTCTCTGAGTTATTACAAATCATGACGATGCTTTGAACAAGCTAATGGTTACAAGAATGTTAATCGATTTTCCCACTTGGAAAAAGTCGTGCAGAGAACTGCCTTTTATTCAATATTGAGTTGGTTCATTTGTAGACTGACTTAATTTTGAATCAGTAGGATTACGAGAAATAAGAAAATGTTTGAGTTTTCAGCTCACTCCTTTCTGTTGTGACATTTTGTTCTTTCGTTCCATCATCTCCATTAGTTTGCCAACTGGCAGTGACAGGAGTGTAAAACTACTGCAAATTGTTATGACCATAAAACTAAGAGGAAACACATACTCTATCAGTATTTCAAACTCTGTCTCAGTCATGGCTGCCTCCTTATTTCCCATAATCTGTCCTTATTGCCCAACAAAGCATATCCTTTTGAAGTCTAGATATTAGCCATTCTAGGACTGTTTTGCTTCATGTATAGTAGTACCCTTTTTAATTCTTACCTAAATATAACCAGAAATAACTATTCTTCATTTGGGAAAGCATACCACAAAAGAAGTCATTACCAATCCTTGTCTTAAACAGCATCACTTATATGAAATTATATTTATAGCAGAAAATTATTATTTTAAGTTTTCTCATTTAGAAGAGGAAACACTTAGAAACCAGCATGTCTTAAAGATCTAAGAAATTTCCTTCTTTGTTTTTGGTCTCACTGAATACTATTTTAAACTAGAAGTCAGGTCTTAAAATATATATAGCAGAGAAGAGACAGACTAATAAGTAAAATAAATAAAATGATTCTCAAGTTATTATATAAGGAAAGTCCATCTATGAGCTTAAAGAAAGGTCCTAGCATTATAACCAATTTTATATTGCAATTCAAATATTTCCTTTTACACACTCCTTTAAAGGACTAATTTTTAAAATCACCAAGTACCTTCTTAAATTTAAATTATGCTAAATATTAATTTTATTTAAAGTTCAGACAAAACTATTTTATTTTGTTTTGTTTTATTTTTTAAGTTGGAATATAATTGTTTTACTATGTTGTGTTAATTTCTGTCATACAACTACATGAATCAGCTATATGTATACATAAATGCTGTCTCTCTTGAGCCTCCACGGCCCCCCATGACCCCACTGCCCTCAATCCTATCTCTCTAGATCACCACAGAGTACCAAGCTAAGTTCTCTGTGCTCCACAGCAATTTCTCACATATCTATTTTACATGTGGTAGTATATATATGTTAGTGTGACTCTCAGTTCATCCTAACATTCTCCTTATCCACCCTGTGTCTACAAGTCTGTTCTCTACATCTGCATCTCTATTCCTGCCTGCAAATAGGTTCAAAAGTAACATTTTTCTAGAATTCCGTATGTATGCATAATATGTGATATTTGTTTTTCTGTTTTTGATTGACTTTGTATGACAAACTCTAAAGTATTTTAGAGGAAATGAGCTCAATTAAAAAGTTCCAATAAATATGAACATATCTACCAAAAACCCTGATGAAAATGGAAGAATTTAATTGATTATTCACATATATGAAAAAGAATCAATATTCTCCCTCTGTGTGAACAAACAAAAAATAAGGTATTTATAAGCCACTTTCTGAAACATTTTTAATCTTTGTTCATTATATCTAGTTGAAAATTACTTTATACATAAAATAAGTCCTTAATATGCTATGCTAATTAATTAGGTGATGGAGAAAAAGTATAAAATTCAGATTAAAAAATCTGAATAACTTAATCATTTTTCCCCATGGGAATGTTCCCAATTATAAGTACATTTGCCAAGTCTATATGACAGCTTGGGTAACAGAGAAAATCCTATAAATTATTCAGATGTTTCAAATACATTATTTTTATGAAGATATTGTATGATATATTTCAGAAAAAAAGTCAGGATATGCTAATTAATTAGGTGATGGAGAAAAAGTATAAAATTCAGATTAAAAAATCTGAATAACTTAATCATTTTTCCCCATGGGAATGTTCCCAATTATAAGTACATTTGCCAAGTCTATATGACAGCTTGGGTAACAGAGAAAATCCTATAAATTATTCAGATGTTTCAAATACATTATTTTTATGAAGATATTGTATGATATATTTCAGAAAAAAAGTCAGGATTTGTATGAGAACAATAAAAGGTGACAACTAAAACTGCTAGTCACAAACTGAAGGCATGGACAGCATTTTTCAGGTTTCATACCACAGGTTGATGCACTGTAGATAACTGCCATACTGGTCACATTTGAGATAAAGGAAAAGACAAATTCACAGCTAGAAGGAAGATAACCAAATTCAATTATTTGTTGTTTTATATGCAGGACCTGGGTGTCTTCCTCTCTCAATTGTGTTAAGCAAACTGAGGTTCAGAGAGGCTTAGCAACTTGCTCCTGGTTTGGTGAGACTCCAAAACCTGTCCTCTTTCACTGTGTGGAGCTACCTTCCAAGCTACAAAGAAATACTTACTTTGGATGCTCCCTCTTTCCACTTTGGGCAATTCATTTCTCCATTGTTATTTATTTATTTTTGTAAATATCAAAGTAATGCTCACTTTGGGTTTTTGAATTTTGTTATTTTGCTAAATCACTTAGAAATACCATATTTAGTTACGTGTTGTGTCAGTAAAGCGTTCTTACCCTGACAACTATAAGAGTAAGTACATGAATGAAATTACTGGCCCCAAGGGATCCTTCCCTTCACCAGGGTTTCTGACAGAGTCTGCAGTTCTGCCTCAGTCTTGGGAGGATCTAGGGCACTAATGGCATTGCCATTGCTGCAGACCATTTCCAAATGATTCTCTATCACCAAAGAGAAAGAAAAATTTACCCAGCCAAATTGTTCATCAAGGCATGATTTTGTAAATGCTTACAGAAAACCACATACTGACATAATAGAGCAAATTATAAGGGTTCATTAAATATCACAAGCCATCTAGTTCACAACTTTTATGGGCATGAATTCTTACAGGCATCAAAATATTTTCCCTTCTGTCTTTCAGTGCCTTCTCTCCTACTTCTTTCCTTCCTAAATCTAAAATGTAAAAGTTAAACATTTGGGGAAACTTGAGAATCAACAATGCAGTTTTTGTTTGTTTAAAATAGATTAGAAGTCTTTGTATTTATTTTGGGGAAATCAGTGACTTGCTGGCATGGAAAAATTATTTGAGGCAAACATTGAAACTCTGTGCTAAGGCAAGACAAGAGCAGAGTTGGCCATGTCTAAAGTTAAAAATGGGGCAACAGTATAATTTTGTACTTTTAACTTTGGTTTATATTCATTGAAAATCCCTACCTTTTTATTTAAATCTTAAATATGCTAGTTTAAGGAAACCTGGGCATTTTAAGTAATAATCTCTTTATAATGTATTTGTGTGTTACTCTTCCTGGTAATAGCTGACCATCAGCTTAGCAAAAATTCTTAAAATTACAAGAAACGTTTTCTATCCATCATAACTTACACCTTTACATCCTTTTGGGCTTCCCTTGTGGCTCAGCTGGTAAAGAATGCACCTGCAATGTGGGAGACCTGGGTTCAATTCTTGGGTTGGGAAGATACCCTGGAGAAGGGAAAGGCTACCTACTCCAGTATTCTGGCCTAGAGAATTCCATGGACTGAATAGTCCACGGGGTTGCAAAGAGTCGGACACGAATGAGTGACTTTCACGTTTACATCCTTCTCATCTGAATTAAAAAAAAAAAATTTATAGAAGTATAGTTGATTTTCCTTGGAGAAGGAAATAGCAACCCATTCCGTATTATTAACTGGAAAATCCCATGGACAGAGGAGCCTGGTAGGCTACAGTCTATGGGGTCCCAAAAAGTCGGACACGACTGAGTGACTTCACTTCACTATAGTTGATTTACAATGTTGCGTTAATTTCTACTCTACAAAAAAGTGATTCAGTTATGCATATATATTTATTATTTTAATATTATGTTCTATTATGGTTTGCACAGGATATTGAATATAGTTTGCTGTGCTATACAGTAGGACCTTGTTATTTGGGATAGAGTTTTGGGATACAGAGATCAGGGATGTTTGGTAGTATTTCCTAATGCAAAGTTGCACAATTCTCCTGCATGGAACTGTATAATGATAGGATTCATATTTCCAGCCCTGACTCTCCACTGTTACTTTAGATTTTAGATCATTTCAGTTTTCAGGCTTTTATGTATGTTTAGCTTTTCACTATTAAACTTAAATCCAAATAAATTGTACCTGTCACAATTTTTTAAAATTTGCCATTCCAGATCAAGCGTATTTTCAAAAAGCTAAAAGTGCAATTTTTACTCAATATCTATACATATACTTTTATTTTTTCTAACTCTCTCAACTTTAAAAATATTAGAGATCTGACATATGAAGTAGCCGATTCAGCATTAGCATAATATAATAATATTCTTAGTTTTTACTTAGATTACTGACAAATATTCTAATAAATCACTTGAACCTTCACATTTACTTTTAATATTATCTACTATAAACATGTTCACATTGGTTTTCCTTTATAAATTAGTGTACAATCAGATAAAATATCTGAACAAAAGAAAATATATGCTAAAAATACTTGAATTTCTAGATAGAAAATTAACTTCAGAACAAGTTAACCATTGCTACCTTATCTCAAGAAGAATGTAGACAAACAGCATATATTTTAATTCTGTGCAACTCAACTGTAATAAGAAAGAGAGTTCCGGGGTAGTCAGCATTTATAATGCTACAAGATTTTGAATATGCCAGAAGCTTATCAGGTATAACACGTTAACTTTTTCCAATAGTGTAATGAAGTTTGAAGCTTTCAGAGAGATGCAACTCTGATAATGGGACTGTTCAAAGCAAAATTAAGAAAACCTTGAATACGGGTTGCTCAGCTGCTTCAAAATGTTTAAGGAAAAAGCAATCTCTTCATAGGAGGTTGTTGCTCACAGAAAATGCATTTTCATTCCAATTGTGGCAGCCGCACATTCTGGTACCCCTCAGCAGAGTGGAACTTTCCAGTATGTGGCACACAGCGTGCATTCTGAGGGACTGCTCTCTCTGATACACAGTTGCCGTAGTACATCTTTCAAGAGCCACCTATTTCCTCTGGGACATTCCTGATGCCCCATATGTGTTTGTGTGTAGAGCACAGAGTAATCATAACCTGTCTTGGCTTAGGGTTCTTACATGAGGTGCCAGTTTGCCTCTGGTGCCAGTTTATAGGGCTTCCCTGGTGGCTCAGTGGTAAAGAATCCACCTGCAATGCAGGAGCCACAGGAGACATGGGTTTGATCCCTAGGTCAGGACGATCCCTGGAGGAGGGTCTGGCAACCCAGTTCAGTATTTCTGCCTGGAGAATCCCATGGACAGAGGAGGCTGACAGGCTACAGTCCGCAGGGTCGCATAAGAGTTGGACATGACTGAAGTGACTTAACACACACTCAGGCAAGTTAATATGTCCATCTCTCTGGGTGGTCTAAGAATGAATAAACTACTCGGAATCTCTTACAATTTTCATGCAGGCCTTAGAAACATTGCTGGTATCCTCCAATGTATATTCTAGTTTTTTTTTTTTTTTAATGTCTACCAATTGGGCTTTACCTCTGGTAGCTCAGACAGTAAAGGTCTGCCAGCAATGTGGGAGATCTGGGTTGGATTCTTGGGTTGGGAAGATCCTCTGCAGAAGGAAATGACAACCCACTCCAGTATTCTTGCCTAGAGATTTCCATGGACAGAGGAGTCTGGCATTCTACAGTCCATGGGGTCCCAAAGAACTGGACATGACTGAGAGACTAACACACCAATTCTCTAATTTGGTACCTCTCGTCATCTTGAAAATAAAACATAGTGGTAAATTTTTAAAAGGAGAAAGTGAAACAAGCTGACACTTTTTACCAAGTGGCATTATCCTCAGAGTATTGTGTTCTGCCCATGAAGCAGGTATTAATAGTTCTTGGGCTATCCAAAGAGTAAACACATTTTTGGAGGAAAACATTTTAATACTTTAGCACATATCACCCCTGAAAAATCCCCAATGCAGTGGAGCACGAGTTTGAAGTCCTATATTTGTTCTTATATTTCAAGATGTGTTTTGATTTCAAAAATGTTAAAATATGAAAATACTCTAGTACAGAATTAAGAAAACGTGACATCTATTATTAGAGATTTGCCTATATTGCTCCAGAATTTCCCAGTCTTAGGACTTGATCTTAATGTGTACATCATTGGAATGAAGCCCTTTTTAAATATATTTGTAGGAATAGCTGAAAAGAATGGAGACACACCACAATGTATAATCTATTTTATGTACATAATAAAAAGGTCCTTTAATCTTATTTGTGTAATTACTTGCCATACAAATAATCATTAATTTTTAAAAAGTTTTCCTATGTTAATATTTGTTTCCATAGCTCTTCAGAAAAAATAAACTACAGTAACATTAAAATATTACATTTGATGCTAACACAGGTCACCTGCTGTAATTTAATTGAAGCTGCATGATTTTCCTTAAACACTCAGCAAGTAGATATAAAATGTTGGCATGTGACTTAGTTGTGTTACACTGTGATCTATAATCTGACAAAAGTAAAATTATATTTAATACTATTATTATCATACCATTTTCATTATTATTCAGTATATAGATTAATATTATTAAATTTTCCAGGAAAAGAAGAAATTAAAAAGTACTAATCTATTTTCTTTCTAGACCAAGGTTATAAAATAATAATTTAAATTCAATAAATATAAAATTGGGAATTCAAATCTCATATATGCCATTATTTTTTGTGTTTCTTCTATTTCGTGCTTTTTTTCTTTTAACACAATGGAACTTCCAAATTTTAAGTTTGGACTAAAATTTTAAAGAGCTTTCACATAATATTTTAAAATTCTTCTTAATTTTTTTCAGACTATTAAATAAATAGTCTGCTAATTAAACTCAGTATTTCATGACTATTAGTTCAACAGTTATTATAATCCATCTTTAATTGTATTATCTATAATTACAATTAAATGGCTCTCTGAGTCAAAAAAGGTTAAATACAAGTCATTTTCCATTAAACGACTTAAATATGAGTTGATCATGGTAAGAAAGGAAAGATAGTTCATCTTTAGGTTAATTGCTAACCTTTTCCCCCTATTTTCATGAAGTCATATTTTGCTTTTTTATGATTCATAAAATCTCTCAACTCTACAACATATTGTCCAAATACACAGTGTATTTTTAATCATTTTATAGGAGCTACTCACTGCCTGAGGCCAGGGGCAGCGGCTGGGAGGAGCAACCCAACATCCAAGGAGCAGTGGCTGTGGGGGCACAGGAGGGCCTGGAGGAGCTATTCCACGTTCAAGGTCAGGAAAGGCTGTGGTGAGGAGATACCCTCATCCAAGGTAAGGAGCAGCGGCTGCACTTTGCTAGAGCAGCCATGAAGAGGTACCTCACGTCCAAGGTAAGAGAAACCCACGTCAGATGGTAGGTATTGCAAGAGGGCATCAGAGAGCAGACACACTGAATCCATGATCACAGAAAACTAGTCAATCTAATCATGCTAGGACCACAGCCTTGTCTAACTCAATGAAACTAAGCCATGCACGTGGGGTAACCCAAGATGGGAGGGTCATGGTGGAGAGGTCTGACAGAACGGGGTCCACTGTAGAAGGGAATGGTGAGCCACTTCAGTATTATTGCCTTGAGAACCCCATGAACAGTATGAAAAGGCAAAATGATAGGATACTGAAAGGAGAACTCCCCAGGTCAGTAGGTGCCCAATATGCTACTAGAGATCAGTGGAGAAATAACTCAAGAAAGAATGAAGGGATGGAGCCAAAGCAAAAACAATACCCAGTTGTGGATGTGACTGGT
>SJXQ01010318.1:0-228722 GCA_006408695.1 Aepyceros melampus | reverse complement strand
GTGTGGATCACAATAAACTGTGGAAAATTCTGAAAGAGATGGGAATACCAGACCACCTGACCTGCCTCTTGAGAAACCTATATGCAGGTCAGGAAGCAACAGTTAGAACTGGACATGGAACAACAGACTGGGTCCAAATAGGAAAAGGAGTACGTCAAGGCTGTATATTGTCATCCTGCTTACTTAACTCTTATGCAGAGTACATCATGAGAAATGCTGGGCTGGAAGAAGCACAAGCTGGAATCAAGATTGCCGGGAAAAATATCAATAACCTCAGATATGCATATGACATCACCCTTCTGAAGGAAAAAGCCTCTTGATAAAAGTGAAAGAGAGTGAAAAAGTTGGCTAAAAGCTCAACATTCAGAAACTAAGATCATGGCATATGTTCTTATCACTTCTTGGGAAAGAGGGAAACAGTAGAAACCATGTCCAACTTTATTTTCTTGGGCTCCAAAATCACTGCAGATGGTGACTGCAGCCATGAAATTAAAAGACGCCTACTCCTTGGAAGAAAAGTTATGACCAACCTAGATAGCATATTAAAAAGCACAGACATTACTTTGCCGACTAAGGTCCATTTAGTCAAGGCTACGGTTTTTCTGTGGTCATGTATGGATTTGAGAGTTGGACTGTGAAGAAAGCTGAGCACTGAAAAATTGATACTTTGGAACTGTGGTGTTGGAGAAGACTCTTGAGAGTCCCTTGGACAGCAAGGAGATCCAATGAGTCCATCCTAAAGGAGATCAGTCCTGTGTATTCATTGGAAGGACTGACGCTGAAGCTGAAACTCCAATACTTTAGCCACCTCATGCAAAGAGTTGACTCATTGGAAAAAACCCTGATGCTGGGAGGGATTGGGGGCAGGAGGAGAAGGGGAGGACAGAGAATGAGATGGCTGGATGGCATCACTGACTCGATGGACATGAATTTGAGTGAACTCTGGGATTTCCTGGTGGACAGGGAGGCCTGGCGTGCTGCAATTCATGGGGTCACAAAGAGTCAGACACGACTGAGCAGCTGAACTGAACTGAACTGAAGTGGTATTACTCACAGAATGGGAAAGAAACATAAAGACCCTTATGGCCAACTCATTCTTTTTTTCTTCTCTCTCCTTCTCCTCTTTTCTGTCACCTCCTTTCTTTCTCTCTCAACCTCTCTTTCCCTCTGTCTCTCTCACACATACACATTCATTATGCCATTTTTATAATATCAGGTGTTCTTAATTAATATTTCCCATCTGCTTTCATTTGGAAATAAGTCATTCAAAGGTGAACAATTAATTTTAGACTTATCAAAAGAACACTATACTCAAGGGACAGTTCATAAAAAAAGTAATACATTATTGTATTAAATCACTAATTTCAAATAAGTTTGAATTTCAAATCAGGTAAAGCCCTTGACTTCCTATTTGAAAGTGTTTGTTCCTCAGTTGTGTCTGACTCATTGTGACCCCATGGATTGTTGCCCACCAGGCTTCTCTGTCAATGGAATTCTCCAGGGAAGAATACAAGAGTGTGTAGCCATTCCCTTCTTCAGTGGATCTTCTGGGCCCAGGGATCAAACTTGGGTTTTCCACACTGCAGGCAGATTCTTTACTATCTGGGTCGTCAGGAAACCCTGATTTTCTATTTAGGCTCTATGAGACTACATCTTTTGAGAAAATTTTAGGAAGGGAAAAAAAAGAGAAAGAAAAAGCGCCAGAAGAAATGATTAAATGAACTTGTGTATCACATTATTTATGCAACGCCACAAATATTGTTGAGTGAAGCATGCATCAGAAGTCCTTTCTTAATAGTTGTTTGATAAATCCCTAATCACATATTGTCCAAAGTTGTATTAAATATGAGATATAAACTACAGCATTCTATGTTCCATTGGTGTTCAGTAGATGAAGGGAAGGAGAAATGACATATAGCTAAGTCATACAGAAAAGAATTCATGAGGATGGGGCATTCTAGAGATACAAGATAAGGATTATGACAAGAAAATGAAGGTAAAAGGTGTATGTATCAAGAGGAAGGAAAAGCATAACAGAGGCTTGAGGGCAGGAGAGTCTTAGGAACAAAACTTAGTACCACTGAAATGGAATGTGAGCTCTAAAGAAGGAGGTTGTGAAATGAAATTCTGCAGAGGATAGTTGAAGTGGTATTCTAGTCTCAAATGCCAGTTTGAGGAATTCAAAATTAAAAGAATTTCCAACAAGGTAATGACATAATTAGGGCTGTGTTTCAGGTTGATTCATACAGGAAGAGATCAGAGTAAGAGGAGTCTGGGCATATATAAAAGTGTAAGATGGTTTTAATGGTCTGAGCAAGACTAATAATGGAGGCAGTGCTAAGAAGTTCTCAGGAAGAAATAATCCTGAATGAGTCAGACTACATAAAAGGCCTCAGATATTTCTGTGTTTATACACTGAGCCTGATGGGTTATACATTTTTTAGAAACATTGACAATTTAACATTAGAAATTGAATACTATTCCTGGTATCAGAATATTTGTTAGGATTCAACTACATTTGTGATATAAGAAGCCTGCTTGTATAAAAGAAATAGGTCAACAGCAAAGGCAAGAACATTCTACTATGTGTTAAAAAGATTCCACCTGCTTAGAAACTTGTGACATTAGTAGAAAATGTCTGAGAAAACGTAAGTGGCTAAGAGATAATGTTCTGCTTGCTTCACAGTCAGAGGATATGGGTGAGGCTTTACAATAGTGCTTCTCACACTTTAGTGGGCAGGAGAATGACCTAAAGGGCGTGTTGAAACACAGACTGCTGAGACTCACCTCCAGAAGTGCTGATACCGTGGGTCTGGGCTGAGGCTCAGGATTCATATTTTTAACAAGCACATATATAATGCTGATTTTGTATTACACAAATCACACAAGTGTGATCTGAGGCAACTTTCGGGAAATTCAACCACATACACAATTACTGCTGCTGCTGCTAAGTCGCTTCAGTCGTGTCCGACTCTTAGAGACCCCATGGACTGCAGCCCACCAGGCTCCTTCGTCTCTGGGATTTTCCAGGCAAGAGTACTGGAGTGGAGTGCCTTGCCTTCTCTAACACAATTACTAGAAAGACTTTTTTTTTTTTTCTGGTAAAGAATATCAGAAAGCTGTCTTGTCTTAGTGAACCAACATTCCTCAGGTTGAAAACAAAACAATGAAGGGACTTTCTATTCCTGATTTAATTTTTAGCAGCAAAGAGGAGCTTATTCTGGAATCCGAAATAATGGAAACTTGTAGAGAAAGCATCCCTGATATTTTAGTAATCAAGAAAAGGCTACTAAAGCATACCCTAGTCTTTAGGAAATTATATTGAAAAACAATTTAAGAAGCAATAGCTATCATAGTTCCACTGGGGTTTCTGTGGCCAGAAAATTTAAAGGAGGTAGAAAGTAAAAATTGAAAATCTGATAATGCAATCACAAATGATACTGATGAGGAAAATAAAGAATCGGTATCCAAGGAAACGAGTGTGGTTGCTGAAGGCCCTCTTTCTTCTGATGAGCTCAGATTTAAATGAAACATGTACAAAATATGAAGGGAAGATCATATAACCGAAGATGAATACAAAAGATGAGCAACAATCTTTAAGAACAGGACTGAGACTGAAAATCTGATATTTCTTATCTATACTAAGAACACTAAAGAGTTTTCTTTTAAATGTGCATGAAATACATATATACAATATGAATATTATATGTGTGTGTGTTAGTCACTCAGTGGTGTCCAACTCTTTGTGATTCCATGGACTGTATGTAGCCCGCCAAGCTCCTCTGTCCATAAGATTTTCCAGGCAAGAATACTGGAGTGGGTTGCCATTTCCTTCTCCAGGGGATCTTCCAGGCCCCAGGATTGAACCCATGTCTCCCGCATTGCAGGAAGACTCTTTACTGTCTGAGCCACCAGGGAAGTCCTATGAATACAATATCAGAGTAATAACATATTTTTTTAATGATGGACACAATTACTGCTTGGAAAAAAATTTCATACTGTTAACAGTGGTAAAATAGTGGTTTGCTTCCACTTCTCTCCACTGGGAGAATTATCTTCACATTAGGAAGGAGAGCATTGTAAAGAAGTAATTGAAGCACAAAATAAAAGCAAAAGATTATGAGAGCATTTAGCCTATTTAAATGAATGCTCAAGTTCAGACACAAATGAATTACATCTGAAAGGCTGTGAAACAAATCATTCTGGGTAATCACTGGGAAATGATGATGAATAGAAGAAATTCCATGTCGCAGAGTTGGACGCGACTGAGCCACTTCACTTTCACTCTTCACTTTCATGCACTGGAGAAGGAAATGGCAACCCACTCCAGTGTTCTTGCCTGGAGGATCCCAGGGATAGGGGAGTTTGGTGGGCTGCCATCTATGGGGTCACACAAAGTCGGACACAACTGAAGTGACATAGCAGAAGCAGCAGAGAAGATCAGCAAATGACCCCATTTTCAAAAATGCATAAAAATCAAAGTATGGAATCCACAGACTTTCCAATTATGAACTTTGAAAAAAATCTACAAAGTATTGTTATACTATTGGTTTGGACCCTCTAGTAAGAGGTGAACATGGAAATCAAACAAATAAATGAATAAACAAACATTTAACACCAAGTGTGCACTCCTACAAGGGCATAGCAAGCCCATCTCCTAGCTCATGGACTTTCTATCATATTCTAATTTAGACACTTAAAGAAAGTTCATGATGCTCTTGTAGCTAAGAGAGAATAAGAAATATATGCTAGAACACTTGGGTAAATTTGGAGCTACGTGGAAGAGCCCTGCCTCAGGGATTTTAATGATGGATCAGTATAGACTCTAGAGAGGGGAGCTTTCCTCCTGGCTTTGCTCCATCAGTTAAACCTTTTTTTTAAATTAATGTCTTAGTTGAAGACTAAATGATGTCCTTATCAAATATGAAGTTGATTGGAAACTGGGAAAACTGACTACTATCTTTGATACCAGAAACTGTATAAAAATTGATCTTAACAGACTAAAGGATTGAGGCAAAACCAACATAACGAAATTTAACTCGGATAAGGGATGAGACAATACCAACATAATGAAATTTAACTAGGATAAATGAAAAATCCAAATTAGGATAGCAATTATACATTGCTTCTCTTGATGACGATTTGTGTGACAATACCTTGGGAGCTTTAATCGGCTACATATTTGCTGATGTAATACATGTGGAAGGGACATATAATGCCTGGCAGATAACAGGCACTCACTAATAGTTGTTTTTTGTTGAAGCTGACTATAAGCCAACCATATGATTTGGCTGCTAACATTGTAAGCTGAACTGCAGAAGTATGGTCCACACTGAAGGAATATCCTGGACTGGTCAGATCATTCACAGAGCAGTCTGTCCAGTTCTAGGTTCCTCATTAAAATAAGTGAAAATTTAAAATAAGTAACATTTTTAAAGAAGGTGACCAAAAATGGAATCATCTTAGGAAAACAGAATGTAGGGGTGGGAGGTAAGTGATGGGAAGAGAATGACGAGGGTAAGCACTATATTAATATTTAAAAGGCAAGACTAGAGACACAGATGTGGAGAACTGCCTTGTGGACACAGTGGGGTCAAGGAGTGGGTAGGGTGAATTATGAGGGTAGTATTTAAATATATACATTACCATGTGTAAAACAAATAGCTAGTGGGAAGTTGCTATAAAGCACAGTCTGGTGCTCTGTGGTGACATAAAGGTGTGAGATGGGGGTGGTTGGGAGGGAGGGTCAAGAGGGAGGAGATATATGTATACTTACAATAGCTGATTTATGCTGTTAGTTGTAAGGCAGAAACCAACATAACGTTGTAAAGCAATTATCCTCCAATTAAAAATAAGCAATTAGGTTGTCATTGGGAAGAGGGAAATGAGAAATTTTTAATATTTAAACTCCATAGAAAGAGCCGACAGCAAGGTGAAAAGAAGAGGAAAATATTTCAGATCAAAACAAGAAAGAACTTTCTAATCATTTTAATTTTTCCCACAAGAGAAAAGACTATATCATGAACTGATGAGATTCCACATTTCTATCAGAAGCCAAGCAGTGGGGAAGGTATAGAGGTGATTTCTGAATTGGGTAGGAAGCTCCACTTTATGACTTCTGTGGTTTCTATGAAGTCAATTCAATAACTATTTATTGAACTTTTACTATATGGAAGGCACCCTTCCCCTTTTGGGGATATACAAAAATTAATGGGATAAAGACATCAACCTAAACATGCCTATGGTCTTCATTAATTTTAAGGGCTTAATACTCACAAGTAAGTGGTTTAAGAGCCACTCATTGGTCTGCTAGTAAAGAAGGGGAAATATGTCATTGAACTGGACCCCAAGGATGTATAAGATTTTTATCAGGTCTAAATGGTGATGAAAAGAAGTAGCAAAATAATTCCTAGTAGATGGGAAATTATAGTAAAGACACGGACCTGAGAGAGAAGGTACACGGTCAGTTTAGTTTGGATAAAGCATGATAGGAAAGAGGAAGCAATGAAGAAGCAGCTCAGAAAGGATCTCTAGAGCTATGCTCTGTCTTCAGGAGGCAGGAGTAATCTATAGCACATGTTGGAGTATGGAATAACCAGGATCAGATTTTTGTTTCAGGAATTGGCATAAGTGGATACATTTGATAATAAGTGTGTTTGAAAATAAGACAGCCAAAAGAAGAATCTAAGAATATTTGTATTTACTGAATATCATCTGTATTCCAGGGTACTAGGTGAGGTCCTTTACATAAAGCATTTCTCTTAATCCTCATAGGTTTATAGACTACATGTAACTGAAAAACAGTTTATAGAAACAAGTATATATGACTATACTGTGATAATGTGACCAAGAAACACAGCCTTAACTTTCAGGCAATAGAGTCTTCCGAAGAAACAGGAAAGTAATCCATTAGGATACATTTGAAAGACCTTCTTCGGAGAGTCAGAGAAATATGTTTCATGTGTGTTTTATTATACCTAATATCTGAATTATTATATTTGGATCTTGAAAGAGAATGTAGTGTGTAAATTTTAAGCATTAAATAAATATTAGATATCATGCATTTATTACATGTAGATTGAAACTTGGAGTGTCCTAGAAATGATGAACTTAATCTGGCATCTACAGATAACTCTGGTGAACAAATTGCTTTTCAGTGAGTCAAATGTGGTTTTTTTGTTTTAAAGATCATATTTTATAACACTGAAGATACCTCTTTTATTTTTCTTATTCTAAAACCAGGAATGGGTAGTGAAAGTTGCTCAGCTGTGTTCAACTCTTTGTAACCCACAGACAGTACTCCACCAGGCTATTCTGTCTATGGGATTTCCAGGCAAGAATACTGGAGTGGGTTGCCATTTCCTAGTCCAGGGAATCTTCCCAACTCAAAGATCAAACCCGGGTCTCTCAAATTATAGGCAAATTCTTTACTGTCTGAACCACCAGGGAAGTCCATGAAGGAGAAGTGTGCATTAATTTGTATCACAAAAATAGTGGTTCCTTGCTGTTACTGGATTGAAAATTCTGTCTTAAGATTGACAAATGATGACTAAAGAAAATATAAATTCTCTGATTGGAACCTATTAAACTTCTGTTGTGAACCATACTTTTTTTGTTGTTATTAAGAATTGATGGTCTGGAATGCCAGAACTGATAGACAGGATTTATTAGATATGCACTTGAGACCTAGTGGCCTTATGAAAGGAGACTTACACCCACAAACTGAAGGAGTTATTATTTACTAAAAGCCACCACTGATAAAGCACAGTAGACCATCTCATATTTATAAACACTGAACTGAGAAAATGCAATGAGTCCATCCAACAAATTCCCTAACTGGTCATATTTTAGCCTACTTATTAAAGACAACTCTATGTGAAAACCTCTAAGAAGGTAAAAACTAGTTATTGACAATTATTATTCTGTTGGTCAACTAGATAATTTCACCTGCCCTTATGTCAAAATTAGAAGCTATTGCATAAGAATCTAGAGCTCCAGCTTTCCATGAAAATCAAATCTAGCATCTGTGGATACAAATTCATGCTGGACAAGAATTAGAAAAATTAACTTGTTTATTTAGACAAGGCATGAACTCTTTAGTTTACCATTGATCTTACCCATTCTTATTACTCCTTCAGTTTTTTTTTTTTTTAATACCCATGTTGTTCACTTATTTGCCTGGTCTGTTTCTCTAATCTAATCCAGATCTGTTGCTTTTCTGAGTTAGCAGTAAAGCTGGGCATTTGAAAGCTGCTCAAATTTATGAAGATGTGATGTATTGTTCAGTATTATAGACGCTTACTCCTTGGAGAAAAGTTATGACCAACCTAGGTAGCATATTGAAAAGCAGAGACATTACTTTGCCAACAAAGGTCCGTCTAGTCAAGGCTATGGTTTTTCCAGTGGTCATGTATGGATGTGAAAGTTGGACTGTGAAGAAAGCTGAGCGCCGAAGAATTGATGCGTTTGAACTGTGGTGTTGGAGAAGACTCTTGAGAGTCCCTTGGACTGCAGGGAGATCCAACCAGTCCATTCTGAAGGAGATCAACCCTGGGATTTCTTTGGAAGGAATGATGCTAAAGCTGAAACTCCAATACTTGTGGCCACCTCATGCGAAGAGTTGACTCATTGGAAAAGACTCTGATGCTGGGAGGGATTGGGGGCAGGAGGAGAAGGGGACGACAGAGGATGAGATGGCTGTATGGCATGACTGACTCGATGGTCGTGAGTCTGAGTGAACTCTGGGAGTTGGAGATGGACAGGCAGGCCTGGCGTGCTGCAATTCATGGGGTCGCAAAGAGTTGGACACAGCTGAGTGACTGAGTTTTTTACACATCAGATAACTTTTGGTGTATGTGGGCTATTAAATTTACTTCGATTTATTTTTTCCTACTAAATTGCCAAAAGTAACAAAAACAAGCCTTCTATTTTTATAAATGTATTTCTTTATATGAAAACCTATGAGAAAATTAAAGCAATTAGTAACTCTACCTTATTTTCTGTGATCTTTAATGACAAAATTTGCCTAATTTACATACATTGCAAATTTTATATTTATCCATTCTTTTAATATCACGGGTGGCTAGACATTCACATAATAAATATTCTTTTACCTTGCATCAGTTGAACTTCAAGAAAAATTAATTACATTCATTATTTTCTGACTTATTTCTTTCTTTAAGTATCTCCATGACAACCACAAATTTTGGCTAATTTCAGAACAGCAGACACACCTTTCTGTAGCATTCTCTGCATTTATCAATTGGTTTCTTAGAAGGTTAGAAAACTTAAAGGCTTTTCTTAGTGATATTCTTTAATAATATTCTTTAATCAGAATGAAAAATCATATTTACATTACAGCTGTTTATTTCTCTTGATATTCTACCTCATTACATCCTGTTCTTAGGCAAGTCTGGATTCCATTTAACCATTACCTAGCAGTTACAATGAAAAATAACTCTACATGTATTTTGGATTCTTTTGAAACCACGCTGGCCATAAAAAGACTTAAAAAATTATGTCTTGAGATATCTGATAGGAAAAACACATAATTCCTGTTTTTGTTTTTCTAAATTTCTGTCCATGCATGCTAAGAATCAAGAAAACTCTCTTTCATAAGGACTTATAGTCCTCCCCAAATTGTCACCATCATCATCAATCTCCTCATTTTTTTATTTCACTTGTTAAATATCACTTGGGTAATTTGTTTCCTCTTGTTTCTGTTTTAAGAAAGATTAAAATGAAAAATAATTTTTCCTCATTATCGAGGGCATGATATTGGAGAATCAGTAAGTGGATTTGTCTGATGTTTAAATAAATTGAGTCTACACTTTTCCAGAGGCTTCCCAGATGGCCCAATTGTAAAGAATCTACCTGCCAAGCAATGTGGGTTTGATTCCTGTGTCAAGAAGATCCCCTGGAGTAGGAAATTGCAATCCATTCCAGTATTCTTGCCTGGAAAATTCCACGGACAGGGGAGCTGGCAGGCACAATTTCTGGGGTTTCAGAGTAAGACACAACTGAGTGACTGAGCAGACACACATTTGTGTTTGTTTCTGCTGTATAATAAAGTGAATCAACTATATGTATATATACATCCCCTCCCTCTTGGACTATCTTCCAACCCCCTTCCCTCCCACCTACCTAGGTCACAACAGAGCACCAAGCTGAGCTCCCTGTGCTATACAGCAGGTTTAGCTATCTGGTTTACACATGGCAGTGCACATACATCAATCCAAGTCTTCCAATTTACTCCCCTGCCTTTGCTTCCAGGTGTCAGGATGGTCAAGTGATCTAAGGTACCAGGTCAAGTGATCTAAGGAGATCAAACCAGTCAATCCTAAAGGAAATCAACCTGAATATTCATTGGAAGGACTAATGCTGAAGCTGAATGTCTAATACTTTGACCACCTGATGCAAAGAGCCGAATCATTGGAAAAGACCCTGATGCTGGGAAAGATGGAAGGTAGGAGAAGGAGACGACAGAGGATGAGTTGCTTGGATGGCATCATCCACTCAATGGACATGAGTTTGAGCAAACTCCGGAAGATAGGATAGTGATTTTTTTCTTTACACTCAGAAAAAATAGACTATTCTCAGAGAAAGATAGGCCACTGGTGAATAAAAATACTGTGGACAAATAACAAAAACTTCAGGCTTTGTTTTTAAAAAGTTTCTCTGATTTTTGATATGTTTTTGATTGTGGGCTAGATAGAACATAAGAGAGGATGGGTATGGAAGGAGAAAGGGATATAAGAGCTAGAAAAAACTAATGACCTAAAAAGTATTTTAATTAACTTTCCACATTTACTTTCTTTAAATGACAATTACATTAAATTTTTAGAGTCTGGTAACAGCATTTTCCCTATAGCCCGATTTGCAAACTCCTCTCCAGAGTGTCTGCTTAGTCATCTGCTTAGTCATGTGGCTTGCTACATTTCTGATTCATTGAGAGAATGTGAATATCCTATTTTCTGAATTTGTAAGCTTTATAGAGTCCCATAGTGACAGCCTGTAATTTGTATGTGTAAATTATTTTCCAATTGTACATTTTCTAGCAACTCTTTCAAATGTTAAAAAAAAATCTTCCAACAAACTGTTGGAAAATATTGGCTGGAGAAACTTGCATAAGAGCACCCAGTGCCAAAGTAATGGTTTGGTGATTACTCTTGAACTACTTTCTACATTTATGGGCTAGTGGAGGCTAAACAATGTTGGTTCCTTATGAGGCTGCATGGGAATATTTCATTTGGGAAATTCAAGGGAGTAACTGCAATTAGAATAAAGAAAGCATAAGTGTTTCAATTTTAATTTTTAAGACCTCATATGCGATATTGGGCTTACTTGGTAGCTCAGCGGTAAAGAATCCTCCTGCATGCAGGAGACAGGAGTTCAATTCCCTGGGTTGGGAAGATACCCTGGAGGAGAGCATGACAACCCACTCCAGTATTCTTATCTGAAGAATTCCATGGACAGAGGAGACTGGTGGGCTACAATCCATAGGGTTGCAAAGAGTTGGATATGACTGAATTGACTTAGCAGGCAGGCATGCAGTTTTAATTTTTAGCTAGAGTAACATATTTAGAGACATCATTAAGATACTGTGGGTATTATAAAGAGATCACATTGAACTCCACACTAGGTTGCTAGTTTTGGGGGGCATTCTTCATCATTAGGGGCTTGCCTGGTGGCTCAGAGGTTAAAGCGTCTGCCTCCAATGCAGGAGACCTGGGTTCGATCCCTGGGTCAGGAAGATCCTCTGGAGAAGGAAATGGCAATCCACTCCAGTATTCTTGCCTGGAGAATCCCATGGACGGAATAGCCTAGTAGGTTACAGTCCATGGGGTTGCAAAGAGTCGTACACGACTGAGCGACTTCACCTTCACCTTCACCTTCATCATTAGAAAAAGCTTTGGACTTCTCATTCCAGTTTTGTTGGCATCAGCAGCCACAGAGACAAGCAGGAATTCTTTTAAATGTATTAAAAATAAGGACTGGTATTTAATAGTTATGGCCAACTCCAAATCACAGAAGATATACATTGTATACAAATCACAGAAGGTATACATTGTAGGTGAAAAGTAGCATTCAGTAGCTTGAAGGGCTTATAATGACAAAATAATGTACTTTAGTTAACTTCTTCCGTGTTTTATTTTCAACTAACATTAAATAGAATTAATATCTAAGTGTTCCACATCTTGATTCAATTTCAACTAACCCTTCCGTCTCATTACAAACGACCCCTTGATTGGGGTCCAATGAAAGCATTTTCCTTACTTCCAACACCAGAGCCATTAGTTATTGGATGGCTATGATTTTTCAAGCAGTAAGCAGTTTGCTTTTTTGTCTTACATCCCCAAGGTACAAATAAATAGATGCACTACTGTATTATTGCCTGTTTACAAAACTGCTTCAGTTGTAATATACATTTTTAATATAATAAACTGACTGCATTATGAAGAAAAATTCCAGAATGAATAAACTCATAAAAATTCATTGGTAATGCCTGCTTCTCAATTAGGGAAAGCCTATCTATCGAGCTTAGAATTGCTTATAATGAGTGGAAAGCTTTATCATGTTTTCCACAATCACTGCAGCTAATGCTTACTTTTAGGTTGGCTGGTAATTCATTTGGTCTATATTTCAAGGTCAAGTTCCATGTACTCCTCTTTTCATCAGAATCAAAAGAAAAAAGCCCGATTTGTCAGACCCTGTTACTATTCCATCTGGGGAAGCAGCAGTGTAATTTGTCCAAATATAACATGCATTCTGAAGAGAAGGTACTAGATCTGAAAGGTTTCATACTCTCTACCATTACATGAATGTCACAGAAGGGGAAGACAGGGTTATCAGAAATTATAATCATAGAGTTGATCAACAGTCCATGGAGAAACTCCAGATTTTTGCTCCCCTAGGCTTCTTTTTCCTTGCCTTGTCCTTCTTCCGACACCTAACATGTTACAGTATTTTGACAACTGAAGAACATCTCTGGAGTACTGATTACTCTGCCTGCAATCTCCTTGCCTATGAGAAGCTGTGTGCTAAGTCACGGACTACCAGAAAAGCCTTTAAAAAGACAGTTTATTCTTCATTATTATTGAAGAATGCTACAGTGAGTGATCTGAGGAAGTGTAAGTGGCCAAAGGACACATTTTAAATATGTTTTGTCCCAAGGCATTACAGAGTAAAATCATGGTGCAAAATTAATCTGGTCGGCAAGAGAATGCAGGGGTTCACAAAGCATCTGCCGGCTGCCTCTGGAATAAAACACTGCATTTGTCTTGACTTTATTTATGATCTATTTTTGGCATAACTAGTCGTTACTGCTGAAAGCCAAATTATAGCAGCCTTGTGTAACAGATTACTTCAAAAGAAGACAAATTCTGAAGCGAATGGTTTTTTAAAAAATTTTAAACAGATTATTTTTAGACTATCATTTGTGTCCAGGAGGCACCTAAGTCCCACAGCACCTCCAGCTCTTTTAGAGTGACAAGAGAACCACAAAAAGAAAAGAAAAGGAAGAGAAAAATGGCATATTTCTTCCCTATTTTCCAGGATCACAACCCACAATTAGGGACTACCATTTTCAGACTTTTATTTTTCCTTCAAAGCCAGTTCACTGTCTAAGAGGCTTTGAGGAACTGGAAGGTCCTGTGACTCTTGTGGAAGGGAGTATTTCTCAGGATGACATTCAGTGAAAACTTTTCCAGAAGCACTTGTTAGTCTGATGAGTGCATTTCAGCTTCACATCAACATTTTTTTCCTTTTTACAATTTAATTTGCACAAAAAGCAAGCAGTGCTCTTCTGCCTCCAAAAATATGTACGAGTGGGTGTGTATACAAGAGCAAGAGAGACGAGGAGAGGAAAGAGGAATTGAAGAAGCTCGAATTCTGCTTGTTCCATCCTTCAAGCTTCATTTGGGCTTTTCTTTATTAGAGAACAGTGCTTATTAGAGACTCTTCTGGGAGCTTTTTAATATTTCAAGAAATGGAGCTTTGAACAAAGAAACTGGGGAGGAAGTGTTAGAGGCACACTGAATCTAAAAATTGTCTTAGATATGAAGTTCAGAGTAAGAGCTTAGTTGGTGAAGTTGTTTCTATACTTGTACCATGTAATCGGACTCAAAATTAGTGCTTATGGTAATGACAGTAATGGTTACAGCTTTAATCCCTGAAGAACGAACATAATCTGTCATGAAATGTGTTGCAATCACACGTTCCAGTGAGAGAAGGGTGTTATAATAGGCATATCTTATACTTACCATCCAATACTACTACACAATTTCTTGGTGAAGGCAGTGACTACACACATGGTTCAATGAAAGCAAAATCTGATATAACTTCATGGCTAACTTTCACCACAATGAACTAATATGTTGGTGCCTTACTAGGTAGAACTTCCACTGGTATCAACTGTGCAGAAGGCCCACCATAGGACAATCCATCTCAAACTCTGGAAACCAGTGTTTCCTCAACATACACTATTTACAGTTGACATTAACAAATTGTGATTTTGAGATGTATCTTATTCTATGTATGTATGGCTGAAAAATTAATTTAAAAATTAATTAGTGAGCAAATGAATGAAGTACAGTATCTTTCTCATTTTTTAAGTCTGTTTTTTCCTTAATTGAAACTCAGTTACCATACTGTCTCTTTAAAAATATATAAAAAGGATGATGACACGTGAGAATTGTTATTAATGACAATAAAACATAGACCGCATTGGCCGAAGAATAAATGAAGTAGCCAGGTGATAGACTTGACCCTGGAAAATAAGGACCAGAGTGGGAAGTCTCATTTGTCTTAATTAGGCTCTGATTCAGCATCTTGAATACCCTCACTTGCTCAGCCCAATACTGTCCAGTTCAAGACTCAGTACAAAGTTTATTAAACAAATTTAAGTAACAGAAATTAAAGCCATCCCTTGCAGGGTGATTTTGGTGTATTTCACAGTGCAAAATGATTCCCCAGTGACATACAAAAGAGTATGTATAGCCCTTTGACATTGCATCCTTAGTTCTTTGCTTCACTCTTAGTTTTCTTCAGATTGGGGTCACTTTTCCTAATGTGTCTCACACTCAAGTCATTGGCAATGCTTCCTGAGCACATATTCTGTGGTCTAAGCAGCCAGTACCTTGCAATCTACTTTGACATTCAGTCCTACTATAATTTCCTAAGGAATGAGGGGCACCTGGCATGCTTCTTTTCAGCCTCTCTTTGTCTTTGGTATAAGTCCTCCCTACTATTCTAAAGCCTTGGAGAATAGCCTGAATTTAGTACATTGAGTTTATATTTTCATTCTCTTTATAAAATTCAGAATGAGGTAGATCATCCAACATTATTTCCTTGGAGTTTTTCTCCCCTAGAGATGATTTATAACCCAAGTTTAAAGCATCAGGTATTTTTTAAAAACTTTCCAGGTGATTCCAATGTCCAGCAAAATTTGCGAACCACTGATCCAGTAACATTTTAAGATGGTCATCATGAATACTGTATTTGTTTGAAGAAACTAAGCATTCTATTTTTGCTTTTTTTTCTTTGACTGCACCATGCAGCTTGCAGGACCTTAGTTCCCCAACCAGGCATCAAATCCATGCCCCATGCAATGGGACTGCTGAGTCTTAACTATGTGATATCTGAAACCTGAGTCTTGGTGCAGATGCTGATTAAAGAACTATAGGGGAAATTTAGGAAAGGTGAATTGTGTTTTTTTAGTGAAAATCCAGAAAGAGATGATTGGGGGTTAATTTCAAAGACTTGTCCTCTAAATCACTCATGTCAGCAGAATAAAGAGTAAACTATTCTCACATAAACCTTCTGACACTGGGAGGTGCCATCCTTTAGGGACAATCCTGCCACTAGCCCCCTTATTCTCCCCACTCCTGAAGAGGGGTTTTAATGATGAGGGTTCATTTAGAATGACCTTGGGGCAGCATGAACAGGTGGCAGCACTGAAGGGTTGAAGCTAGGAGGCCTGCACTTGGCTTTCTGAGTGATATGGCCAAAGAGAGTTGGGCCCAAGAGGATGAAAAATGATAAACATTCCACAATTGGCTGAGGGTAAGTATTCTGGAATCTTGCAAGTCATGTTCTTAGGGGTTTCTAGACTGGTTGGGAAAGATTTGTTCAGGGAGAAGGAGGGCTGGAGGTCCCATAAAAGCAATTAGGGGGTGGTAATCCAGAGAAACATGTGTTACCCACAAAAGAATAATGCATTCGTACATAATAAACAACTGAGTGCACTGGGATGGCTGCCAATTTTTATCTCATGCATAACTCAGTAATCCATACTGTCCAGCTCAGGACAATACCGGGGTGATTGTGAGTGACTGTGAAGAACTGTCTTTTGTGTTGTTAAATACTAAATGCAAGGTTTACATCAAGATAGAATAATTGGCTGTAGGATCTCTTTACCTCCCTATCTTCATCATTTTCAAAGGATTAAAATAGGCACTAGAATCAGAGATTTTTCTCCATCTTGTTTACTGGTACTAGGTATTTGGTACTGTTGCTGTAGTAATTATTTCTAACCTCATGGAAGGTAAGTTAAGCAAGAGAGAGACCAGGATATCACATAATTCAGTAGAGTCATGCAAACAGAATTTGATACTGCTGTAAAAGTAACGAGTGACCTTAGGGAGCAGAGTTACATTATCAATTGCAAAACTCCTCATTGGGGATCGTAAAGATTGCCAAAAACAGCATCTATGAAGGTAGCTAGCATGGTGCCTGCACACAGCAGATAGTCACTAACTACTTAGTTTAATAGAAGTGAGCATAGATTAGAGATTAGTAAAAAAAATAATAATAATAATAAACTCAAAGTCATTTGATTCATTAGTGATATGTGATTTATTAACTAACAATTGCATTTGTCTAATAAGTTCAAAAGAACTATGTTGGAATAATCTACAGGCCACTAATATGAAAAAGTTAAGAAATGATGAAAATTGTTTCTAACTTTTATAATTGATACAAGTAGAGAAAACTATACTTAGAATACAGTTATTTAAAACTCTGTATCAGTGAGTTAATAAGCATGCCCAGTAGAAATGAACAAATCATATGTCAGTCTCTATTAGAACCTAGAATTCAGAGCCTCACACATAAAAATATTAACTTTATATCTCATTTAAACCATGTGGTAATGCTAAGTTTAAGAAAATTCTTCAGTGGTCAATTGAGGGCCTACATTTAAATATGAATTAATACTTTTGATAAAATTATAAGTCTCAGAATTAGTTTTTGCTCAAGAGATATATTACACCTTTTAAAACATATATATTTTAGATATGAAAAAGGTAGATACTGAACCAAATTATATGTCCATATAAGTTTTAATGCTAACGTTTGTAAATAACTTGCACTTTATACAGCAGGATATACCTAAATAAGGGTATTATTTTTGAAAAGTTAAGAATTTTCACAGATGATTGTGCATCCTAACTTCCATTTCATTTTCCCCTAGTACATATAGTCTGTCATCTCTGCCTAGTATATAGGGTTGTCAATGTATTGATGCATAGCTAATTCTCCAATGCTTATTTGCTGAGGCACTACCATTTTTGAGCAGACTCGCTGGTGCTGGCCAATGACCAGGTGCCAAGTGTCAACTTTACTTCACCCATAAGAGACCAACAACTATTGAGCAGGCTGACCATCATGTATTTTGCCAACCATGGGACATTCTAATAAAGACTGTTTTAAATTGTCATTCAGAAGACAAATCTTAACTCATGATGGTTACTATCTGTTGATTTATCATTCTTAGATTTTTCCTGGGGGAGATATCAATGACTATGGCATGAAAAATGCATACTCTAGACTGTCTTTTTGCCAAGAGAAGGCACTGGTCATAGCAAACACCCTCTTCCAACAACACAAGAGAAGACTCTACACATGAGCATCACCAGATGGTCAACACTGAAATCAGATTGATTATATTCTTTGCAGCCAAAGATGGAGAAGCTCTATACAGTCAGCAAAAAACAAGACCAGGAGCTGAATGGCTCAGATCATGAACTTCTTATTGCCAAATTCAGACTGAAATCGAAGAAAGTAGGGAAAACCACTAGGCCATTCAGATATGACCTATAATCAAATCCCTTCCAATTATACAGTGGAAGTAAGAAACAGATTCAAGAGATTAGATCTGATAGAGTGACTGAAGAACTATGGATGACATTGTACAGGAGGCAGTGATAAGACCATCTCCAAGAAAAAGAAATGCAAAAAGGCAAAATGGTTGTCTGAGGAGGCCTTAAAAATAGCTGTGGAAAGAAGAGAAGTGAAAGGCAAAGGAGAAAAGGAAAGATATATCTATTTGAATGCAGAATTCCAAAGAATTGCAAGGAGAGATAAGAAAGCCTTTCTCAGCAATGAATGCAAAGAGATAGAGGAAAACAATAGAATGGGAAAGACTAGAGATCTCTTCAAGAAAATTAGAGATAACAAGGGAACATTTCATGGAAAGATGGGCTTGATAAAGGACAGAAATGGTATGGATCTAACAGAAGCAGAAGATATTAGAAGAGGTGGCAAGAATATACAGAAGCACTATACAAAAAAGATCTTCATTACCCAGATAATCACTATGGTGTGATCACTCACCTAGAACCAGAAACCTTGGAATGTAAAGTCAAGTGGGCCTTAGGAAGCATCACTATGAACAAAGCTAGTGGAGGTGATAGAATTTCAGTGGAGCTATTTTAAATCCTGAAAGATTATGTTGTGAAAGTGTTGCACTCAATAGGCCAGAAAATTTGGAAAACTCAGCAGTGGCCACAGGATTGGAAAAAGTCCATTTTCATTCCAATTTCCAAGAAAGGCAATGCCAAAGAATGTAGAAACTGCCACACATTTGTTCTCATCTCACACGCTAGCAAAGTAATGCTCAAAATTCTCCAAGCCAGGCTTCAACAGTATATGAACTGTGAACTTCCTGATGTTCAAGCTGGTTTTAGAAAAGGCAGAGGAACCAGAGATCAAATTGCCAAAATCCACTGGATCATCAAAAAAGCAAGAGTTCTAGAAAAACATCTACTTCTGCTTTATTGACTATGCCAAAGCCTTTGACTGTGTGGATCACAACAAACTGCTGAATTCCTCAAGAGATGGAAACAGCAGAACACCTGACCTGTCTCCTAAGAAATCTGTATGCAGGTCAGGAAGCAACCACCAGAACTGGACATGGAACAACAGACCAGTTCTAAATCAGGAAAGGAGTACATCAAGGATGTATGCCGTCACTCTGCTTATTTAACTGCTATGCAGAGTACATCATAAGAAACACTGGGCTGGATGAAGCACAAGCTGGAATCAAGACTGCTAGGAGAAATATCAATATCCTCAGATATGCAGATGACACCACCCTTATGACAGAAAGCAAAGAATAACTAAAGAATCTCCTGATGAAAGTGAAAGGGAAGAGTGAAAAAGTTGGCTTAGAACTCAACATTCAGAAAACTAAGATCATGGCGTCTGGTTCCATTACTTCATGGCAAATAGATGGGGAAACTGGAAACAGTGACAGATTTCATTTATTGGGGTCCAAAATCACTGCAGATGGTGACTGCATCCATGTAATTAAAAGACACTTGCTCCTTGGAAGAAAAGTTATGACCAATCTAGATAGCGTATTAAAAAGCAGAGACATTACTTTGCCAACAAAGATCCATCTCATCAATTCTATGGTTTTTCCAGTAGTCATGTATGGATGTTAGAATTGAACTATAAAGAATGCTGAGTGCCAAAGAATTGATGCTTTCGAACTGTGGTGTTGGAGAGGACTCTTGAGAGTCCCTTGGACTGCGAGGAGAGTCAACCAATCTATCCTAAAGGAAATCAGTTTTGAATATTCATTGGAAGGACTGATGCTGAAGCTGAACCTTCAATACTTTGGCTACCTGATGCAAAGAACTGACTCATTTGAAAAGACCCTGATGCTAGGAATGATTGAAGGTGGGAGGAGAAGGGGATGACAGAGGATGAGATGGTTGGATGGCATCACCAACTCTATGGACATGAGTTTGAGTAAACTCTGGGAGTTAGTGATAGACAGGGAGGCCTAGCATGCTGCAGTCCATGGGGTCTCAAAGAGCTGGACATGACAGAGCAACTGAACAGAACTGAACTGAACTGAGACTGTCTACAGCATTTGTTTTCTGTTTCGAAAGATGCTAGTCTGCCACAGATGCTGATGTACATTCTAATGCTTGAAATACCGAATGCTTGAATCGGGGTGAAAGTGCTGATTCTACTCAAATATGCATGAGACGGCTGATGCCTACTCGAGAACACACCAGAACTGCTGGCACAGGTTCAATCAGTAAATAAACATAAAATAGCTTGCTTTTTCATTTTAAGATACAATTTTATAAAAACCAGTTTATATTTCTTCAGGGTGGAGGGAGAGGGTGAAAATAAAACAGTACTTGTGTCATAAATATGAAGGCAGAGGAAATGAAATGCAATGCTAATTCCATTAACAGTTTTTGATTAGAGATATGGTTGCTCTTGAAAATGGGGAAGATTTTCAGTTTGCTCCCAGTGGTTCTCTTGGGTTTCTTTGATAGAGGAGTCAAAGACTATAAGAAAAAGGGATTTGACTTGGCAGAGTTACAATTCTGTATTTAGAGTCTGGGTTTGTGACTTGTCTTGACCAGAAATGGAAGGTATGCATTGAGGGCAGCAGTGTGGGGTGGGAGTACCAAATAATATATAATGTTCTATCAACTATCTCTAATGAATAGTGTGGAGTTTGTTAGAGATTTGTATAAGAGAGAGATGGTTCTGATTGAAGGTATGGCTTGAGTGCTTGAGGACAGAATAACATGAATACTTTACTTCTCACATTAGAGTAATAAGCATGCTAATTTAATTTTCTGACTTAGACGAAACTGATATTCATTCCTCAAATCACACAGATCAACAGCAGTGCAGAATTTCTGTTTAGAAATGACTTCAGTGATGCCTGTGTCTCCTTTGACCACAGATAACTTTGTATCAACTTTAACATATTTTATCATTAATCTCATATTTTGTTTGGGGGGCAATGAGTAAAGTAGTATTATAAGGAACCCTTATAATACCCATCTACATTATTTGTGCCTTCATACTGCTTTGAGCAGTAACATTCTTTTCTCTATTTGTCCGGAGACTCTTTAGGCAGGTGCCAGGAGTTTGGGTCTGCTAGGATTCTACCTCCCCAGTCTAATAAAACATAGGAGTACCCCCATGAGGCTGAGGTCAGTGAAGTCACCAACTACATGCAGCTGATTTTGAAGGTTTCTTGGGTCCTCCCACCCCTTTTGGAAAGCCCTTTCCTCTTTTCTGACAGGTTTCTGTAACTTTGCATCTTGGGGAGAAAGGCTTTAGAGAAGTTTTTTGTCTTTTTCCCACCAGAAAGCCCATGGAATCTCTATGCACAAATTTCCATACCCTTCCCAGAAACTTTAAAATTGTATATCCCTAATTGTTCCTGCAATAAAAATAAAGTTTCCCTCATTGGCCAATGTCCCCCATTAAATGGCAACCATCAGATTTTGGTATTGTCCCTATCACTTTGTTTCTTTCCAAAGCTTCTTTTTTCCAAAAAATCATTTAGACAATAACAAAATATTTAAAATAATATAAAGCTGGAAGCCACCTTAAATATCAGCATGTTTTTGACTTTGAGCCTATTTTGGAGGAGTAATTTAGTTAATTAACTGAAGTGGCTGTCTTCATTATGTTAGCAAATCAGCAGTGACTTGGGAACAGTGTTTGTACAGGAAAGAATAAAGAGGAGAAAGCATGGGTTTTTAATAAAGTAAGATAAAGACTGTGAAAATCCTATAAAGACTTGGTTTACATAACTATAATTCTGAAGTATTATTACCGAAACTAAAAGATGTGGCTTTGATCCCTCTGTCAGGAAGATGTCTCAAAGGAGGGCATGGCAACCCATGGACAAACTAACCTGGCAGGCTACAGTTCATGGGGTTGCAGAGTTGGACACAACTGAAGCGACTTAGCACCATGCAATATTGCACGGAAGACTTTTCTCAAACTTAGACTATTCGAGGTAAGCATGAATTTGTATCTGGAGGGGTAGTATCCTAAATTTGGAATCTAGGGTTCTAGGCTATAGCTTCTAATTGGATAAGGGAATGGAGAAATGTATCAGTATTTCTGGAATTCCAGATTGTTCTTCTCTCTGAAATTATTTTAAAACCATCTGAGGTCTTGGCAGTGCTGCTCAGCAGCTGCCCAGGTAGTCCCTGCAACAACTGGATTAATGCAGCTATTGCTATAACACAGAACTGCCAAAACTCAGGAAATGGCTAAATAACTAGAGGTCTGATTTTTTTTCTTATCTGTCAAAAAGGAGAGAGAGAGATGAAACCTAACAATTGTTCCTATGATATCTAAAATTTTTCAGATATTTCTTCTTGCAATATCACAAAGAAACTGAAGCAAGAGCCAGTTATCATTTATTATGTCATACGACTTATAGCATATGGTAAAGTGTTTTTGAACATAAGAAAAATTAAAATACAGAGTAAAGTCTGGAATAAATAGGATAACAGAACCTTCAATACTGTCTAGAACTGACCTATTCTTTCATTTAATTAAATCTACGCAACACCTAATTAGAGCTAGGCACTTAGGTTACTGAGGGTATGGCTGGGAAAACAGATACAAAACCCCTTTGCTTTCCTGGAGTTCACATTCAATGTTTGTATTTCTTCCATTAATTCTATAGTTCCTCTAAGGCAAATAAATGAGCTCTTATTCGAAAATGCTGACATGAAACATCTCCTGAATGTCCATATGGATCAGGCACTGTTCTAGCTACTCTACATGCACTGAAACATTTACTTCTCACAGTAACTCTCTGAGGCAGAAACTATGAAAAAATGAAGGCACAGAGCACGGAATTCACTTGCTGAAAGTTCAACAGCTGGGAAGTGGCAGCACCAGGACTTAAACCCGCAGAGTCAGGCCACAGAACTTGCAGCCATAATCCCTTCAACCCTCTGCCTCCCCACATTGCCTCTGCAATGCTAGGTATTCCTGATTCTTTCATTACCATTGACTTAAAAATTAAACACATTGGTACTTTGTTTTTAAAGAACAATTTTCTGTTTATAAACCGGGTATATCACCAGTAACAAATCCTACATATGCCAGCAATATGCAGGCCATAAGAGTACTTAAAAATAAACACAAAAATCACAGTTCTCAAATCTGATTCTGAATTTGGCAGTTATAAATAATCACAGTTAAAGTGTTCTCTCACCTCTAAGCCACCATATACTGTATCTACAGAATTAAATGCTATTAATTTTGGACTCTGTGCAGAAACCTGGGGCCATGCAAAGGGACTGTTGAGGTTGTTAGTCCAAACCCTTCATTCAGAGGCAAGAAATTGAAGTCAAGAGATGTTTTCTCAGGTCATGCTTGAGTTCTAGCTTACTTAGAGTCTATGTAATATTCTCATTTGTTCTTTAACCTAATTTGAGGATTGATAGGCTAAGATGCAGCTTGTATAGAAAGCTGAAGATCAGACAGCTATGAAATTCTCTCCCTGGCAACCTCCAGAATGTTTAATGTAAATATTGTGATATACGGAAATCAGCATCTACATTTCCCAAACTCGGGACAGTTTAAAGATGGATTTAAATTTTCTTCAGAACAGAGTGTACTCACATCCACATATGATATAAAGGAAGTGTGACTAAGGGAAAGTGTTAACACAGTATAAACCATTAACCTTGGTGATGAACAGATCTACGTTTGGATCGCAATTCTGTCTCTTAGTAACCTGGAAATCTTGAGCATTTTCCCCCTGGGCCTGTTTCCCCATCTGTAAAATGGGGAGATGAACATCTATTATGAGGCAGTTGTAGGCATTAAATAGAATAAGGCATTTTAAGTATCAAAACAATAAACACACACAAAAAGGTGAGCTTCAGGACCCTCTGTGGTTTGCTTAAATATTTGGACTGAACAAGGAAATAATTAGCTCACAATAAGATACTCCTCCATCCTATAAATTGTACTGCTGCTGCTGCTGCTGCTGCTGCTCAGTCGCCTCAGTCTTGTCCGACTCTGTGCGACCCCATAGACGGCAGGCCACCAGGCTCCGCCGTCCCTGGGATTCTCCAGGCAAGAACACTGGAGCAGGTTGCCACTTCCTTCTCCAATGCATGAAAGTAAAATGTGAAAGTGAAGTCACTCAGTCGTGTCCGACTGTTAGCGATCCCATGGACTGCAGCCTACCAGGCTCCTCTGTCCATGGGATTTTCCAGGCAAGAGTACTGGAGTGGGGTAGAATAATCTATACCATTTTTCCTCCTGTCCTGAATCGTTCAAATTTTAGTAAAGGTAAAACAGCTTTCCAGACTATGGCAAAAAAAGACAGATAAAAGCTTTGATACTAAGAACTCTTTTTAAGCTTAGAAAAAACTCTTCCATTGTCTGGCTTAAGATAACATTTTCAGCATCATGTGCATCTCTCCTCTCCCTGCATTTCACTTTCCAGTCATGCCAAACCATCTGTTGTCCCCTGAAAATTCCATGCTGTTCCACACTTCTATGTGTTTACATGCCATTTCCTCTGTCTCTGATGGCCTTTTCCTTCTTAATTGTTTGCCAAACTCTTGCCTGGTGGTGACTCCTTAGAGGTAGTATCTGTGCCTCCCTGCCACAGGGCCTTGAACACTGAGGGTAGGAGGACCATGAAGATGCTTGTTACAGGAATGAATGAGGAGGTGACTAAGAAGGGCAATACCACTTTTTAATTTTGTTTCTTTTTGGCTGTGTGGAGAGGCTTATGGGAACTTAGTTCCCTGACCAGGGATGGAACTTGTGCGCCCTGCAGTGGAAAGCACAGAGTTCTAAACACTGGGTTGCCAAGAAGTTACCAATGCCATTTTTATATAAATTAGATTTCAGAACAATGTAAGGAAATTTGTGCAGTTGTATACTGGCTCTCTAAGACTGAGGCACAAACTTAGAAAATCTATTGACTGATAGCACTATATTATTCAAGTGTGATTATAGTTTCATGAAGGATCAAATTTGAAGGACAACCCTGATTGGGATGTTTGGATATATGTTTTAGAGATTATATATCTAATATATCATGTATCAGGAAGTTTGTAAATCTAGGTATATCATTTTTAATGCAAAAACTAGCCAGCTCTGATACTAGCCAGCATTTTAGCCATCAGAAAAGTCCATACATGGCACATAGTTGGCGCTTATTATGCTATGTTCAAAATAATACTACATGGTACTCAGTGGAAGATAATATACTCAAAATCTACCTTAACACATTTATATCAGACTATCATGTCATAAAAATTATCTACGGTTATAGTGATGAGACTAAAAATTGCTAATTTCTCCCTGTTTGCCTCCACTATAGTTCCCTACATTTGAATGTATAACTTCACATTTCAGTACCTCTAGTATCAGAAAGAGAGAAGGCAATGGCAACCCACTCCAGTGTTCTTGCCTAGAGAACCCCAGGGACGGAGGAGACTGGTGGGCTGCCGTCTATGGGGTCGCACAGAGTCGGACACGACTGAAGCAACTTAGCAGTAGCAGCAGCAAAATCAGGAAGAAACTAAAAATGAAGCATTCCAAGTATGAATCCTCTCCTAGAGTTAGAGAAATAACTAAAACTACTCAAAAATGGTCAGCTGAAACCATGAATAAAAAATAATTGTGGACAATCCATGCATCAAGAGGAAATGTTTACTTTGTGAATTTAAAAAGAAAACAAATTGTAAAATGACAAAAATGCTAAATTATTCAAAACCTAAACTATTCTTTAATGTTTAACTCATGTGCTGTCTCTTTTTGAGGTTTTCCCTATTGACTATCTGTCATCCTATCATTTGATCAATCATTCCTTTCTGAATGACTGCATATCACACTTCTTGATCTCATTAAGGCTCCTCTGTCCATAGGATTCTCTAGGAAAAAATACTGGTTTGCCATGCCCTCCTCCAGGGGAATCTTCCTGACCCAGGGATTGAACCCACAATACTTCTATCTCGTGCACTGGCAGGCAGTTTCTTTACCACTAGCACCACCTTGGGAGAAGGCAATGGCACCCCACTCCAGGACTCTTGCCTGCAGAATCCCATGGACAGAGGAGCCTGGTAGGCTGCAGTCCATGTAGTCTCGAAGAGTCGGACAGGACTGAATGACTTCACTTTCGCTTTTCACTTTCATGCATCGGAGAAGGAAATGGCAACCCACTCCAGTGTTCTTGCCTGGAGAATCCCAGGGATGGGGGAGCCTGGTGGGCTGCTGTCTATAGGGTTGCACAGAGTCGGACATGACTGAGGCAACTTACCAGCAGCAGCAGCACCACCACCACCACCACCTGGGAAGCACGTGTGTGTGTGTGTGTGTATTCATTCACTCTCCTAAAGACTACAACCTCCTCTTCAAAGAGAAGACATTATCTTATAAGATTCTTTCCTAACACCACTATGCTGTAAACATATTAGATGAATAATAAATATTTGGTTCTTATTTGTTAACAAATGCCAAATGGGGAATTGCAACCACAATAATCAAGACTGTTTTTGCTATCACTATTTGTAGTTAAGGAAAACCCCCAAGGCAGAAGTGTATTCAAGATGGAACATAGCAGACAATGTTGAAAGGGGAGTCAAGACAGAAGGATAGCACTGGGGACTATTCTTCATTTGAAACATAGATTGTCTCCTATTCCCTAGGCAATCCACTGCTGAGCAGAGATGAGTTACAGTAATAAGACTGGTTCATTAAAACAAGGCCTCTTTCATTCACCATGACACATCATGATGAAGCTGTGATTCTGAGAACTGAATGTGCTAGTTTTGCTACTCTCATGATACCCAAAAGAAAAGATAAAACTTAATTTTTAATGACTTCATCATATTAAGTTTACTGCCACTGTATAGCTTAACCTCTGTATGGCTGTGCTGTGCTGTGCTCAGTCACTTCAGTTGCATCCAACTCTTTGCGATCCTACGGACTGTAGCCCATTGGGCTCCTCTGTCCACAGAGATTCTCCAGGCAAGAATACTGGAGTGGGTTGCCATGCCTCCCTCCAGGGGATCTTGATCCAGGGATGGAACCCACATCTCTTATATCTCCTGCACTGGCAGACAGGTTCTTTACCACTAGCTCCACCTGGGAAGCCCAACCTTTATATAGACTCAAGATCTAATAAAATTTGGTAATGCAAAGAACAGTCATAGTAGACTTTTTGAGCAATGGGCTACTTTAACTGCTTAGTATTGAAAGTTTGTAGATTTGCTCAAGGAACTGCTCCAGATAATTAAAAAGTCTTTCCCTCATCCTTCAATCTCTCTCACCTCACTGCCCTGTTCCACTAAACTTCACTGCCATGTTAAGACTATTGCCTGTTTTATTCACTTCTATATCCCCAGAACAAGTGCCTGATACATAAAATGTTGAGTTAATGAATGGAAGTGATTTGCTATATCGGTTTTTTGGAGGCCTAGAAGTGAAGATCAAGGATTTGAAATTTTGTCTGAGATTGGAGCTGATGATGTAAAGTAACAGAGCCAGTGAGAAGTACAGGGGCCACCATTTCTTTAGCAATGCCTTGTAAAAATCTTCCGGGCTTTTCTGGTGGCTTAGATGGTAAAGAATCTGCCTGCGAGGCAGGAGGCCCAGGTTCAGTCCTTGGGTTGGGAAGATCCCCTGGAGAGGGAATAGCTACCCACTCCAGTCTTTGTTTTATAGATAGACTTTATGGAGTATCAGTATTCCAAGGATATTTTCCACTGTGACATTTCTGGTTTAGAAAGGGACACTTTGTTGGACTGCTTTTTAAAATTTTGAGAGCCTTAAACCCCTGAGGTATAGCAAGTATGTGTGTATATGTGGGGCTCAAGGTGAGTGGAGATGAGAAAATATCCAGAAGGTTTGGCAGGAGCCTGGTTTCAAAGTCACTAATGAGCCTGAAATATGAGTCTCTGAGTGAGTCATATTAATGGTGTTTGTCACTATTTGGTTTGGCTCAAATGCTGTGCAACTTGTCGAATATGCTCTCATATAATATCTAGAGACAGAAATTTAAGGTATTTAAACAATATTTTTGATATTTTTATCAGAATTGCTGAAAAATTCATTAAACTCTAGTAGAAAACTACTTTCTGACACAACTCGGAACTGAGAAGCTGCTCGGTGAAACAAATAAACAAAAACTCTAAAATTATTCACTAAGGAAAGAACCAGCAATGCAACAATCTACATATAGAGCCACAAAATGACAACAAACAACAAAACAATTGAAAAGTAAGCCAAAGACCTATTTATTAAAGCTCATGGGCAGAGACAGACCCAAGTTTCTGTAGAGCCTGAGTTTATACAATTTTGTATAAAGAATCCGCCTACAATGCGGGACACCTGGGTTTGATCCCTGGGTTAGGAAGATCCCCTGGAGGAAGGCATGGCAAACCACTCTGGTATTGTTGCCTAGAGAATTCCATGGACAGAGGAGCCTGGCAGGCTACAGTCCATGGGATCCCAAAGAGTTGGACACAACTGAGTGACTTTCACTTTTAACTTCTTTGAAAAACAAATTAAACACCAAAAATGCTCAGTTATATATGGAGGCCTGGAAGGGGACTGTGCAAGAAGTGAGGGGCTCTGAAGTTGAAGTTGCATGCATTCCACAAGATAACAGCCTCCGTGCAAGGCCATGGTCAGTCTGCCCCCAGCAGCACTATAATTGTTTTTCCCAATGTTTTTATTTATTTATTTGGCTGCACTGGGTCTTAGTTGTGGCACACAGGATCTTCCCTCCTCATTGTGGCATGCGGGATCTAGTTCTGAGACCAGGGATCGAACTTGGGTCCCCTGCTAGGAGCGCAGAGTCTTAACCACTGGATGGCCAAGGAAGTCCCAGGACTGATAATGTTTTCAGAACAGCTTCTTCAGGTAGGTCCAAATCAGGAAAAATAAGATATATGGAAAAAGAAATGAGGAGAGAACAGGGAGAGAGGCCACTGTGGCAGCACTGATGCCCTGGTAATTAAGCACTGCAGTGGGAGCAATAAGCAGTGGCAGCGCTGACAGCAGATGAAAGTCTATTTTGAAGAGAGAGAATAAAAGAACTTTGCCTTGTGGGAACCAAAAAGCTATTTAAATCCGAGAATCCAGTCTAGGGTCATCACTCTATCGTGCTAAAGGCTTATCAACCATAGGACAGTTATTTTATGGCTAGAAAATTGCTAGACAATTGTGGAGCTCACCCCTAGGAAACAGAGGAAATGCCCAGGAACATTTTACAGGCTTCCAGTCTCCTTTTCCCATCCCCCTCGCATTTGTCTCTGCTCCTCCCTCCCACTCTGCCACTTCCACACCAGTGTTTCCACACAGACTCAACCTGTGAAATCGCACATTCATTTGGATGAAAATTGTACGACAGAAGTAGTTACATAAAGTCCATCCAAATGCAGCATTGTGTACTTTCAAATTCAAAGACTTTCAAATTTGTGATGCATAATGTAAGCAATTAGTCAACTGGCTTGAGTCAGGAATGTTTTGAAAGTCAAATATTCGGACCAGTTTGGAGATATGAACATGAAAGTCGCTCAGTCCAACTCTCTGCAACCCCAAGGACTACACAGTCTGACCCCCTGGACTATACAGTCCATGGAATGCTCCAGGCCAGAATATTGGAGTGGGTAGCTGTTTCTTTTTCCAGGGGATCTTCCCAACCAAGAGATCGAACTCAGGTCTCCTGTTTGCAGGCAGTTTCTTTATCAGCTGAGCCTAAGTGTGCCCTTTTCTTCTGAGGAGGAAAACAGTCTTTGGAGCCACACTTTTCCCAACACACTAAGTGGCAGTGCCTAGGTCATGAGTTTGGTGTGAGCAAAAACCAGTCTAGTTCATCTTTCATATTTAATCTCTGGTCTTTTGCTCAGTGCCTGGCTTTAAATAGGTGCTCAATAAAGTAGAAAAAAGTGAGCGTTTCCTGTGAATGCATTAAATGCAGGGGGAAGGGAAAGGCCCATTCAGCATGATGAGGCACTTGATGTCCATAGATTCCAAAATTAAGAGAGTATTTTGAAGGGTGCTGACAAAGGACAGTCAAAACAACCTCACAGAATAATCAGGAGTAGGAAAAGAATGCTTCAGGCCATGATTCCTTATTGATTTTGGTGAAAGTTAGCTAATCAGGTTCCTGGTGCCCATCAGAGGATGTTTAACACTAATTTAGTGAGAAAGGCAAATAGCCCCAAAGCAAGCTTGTGTAAGAGATACTTGAGAAAAACAAATTCAAGAGGTCAAGCAGTGTCCTTTCAACCCCATCTCCACTGCCACTTACATCTACACCTTCCACGTTTATATTTACCTACACTCATAAGCAAATTATCAACATCCATTGGATCATCAAAAAAGCAAGAGAGTTCCAGAGTTCTGCTTTATTGACTATGCTAAAGCCTTTGACTGTATGGATCATAACAAACTGTGGAAAATTTTTCAAGAGATGGGAATACCAGACCACGTTACCTGCCTCCTGAGAAATCTGTATGCAAGTCAAGAAGCAACAGTTAGAACTGGACATGGAACAACAGACTGGTTCCAAATCTGGAAAGGAGTATGTCAAGGCTGTATATTGTCATCCTGCTTATTTAACTTGTATGCAGAATACATCATGCAAAATGCCAGGCTGGATGAAGCACAAGCTGAAATCAAGATTGCCAGGAAAAATATCAATAACCTCAGATATGCAGATGACACCAGCTTATGGCAGAAAGCAAAGAGGAATAAAAAGCCTCTTGTTAAAAGTGAAAGAGGAGAGTGCAAAAGTTGGCTTAAAGCTCAACATTCAGAAAACTAAGATCATGGCATCTGGTCCCATCACTTCATGGCAAACAGATGGGGAAACAATGGAAACAGTGAGAGACTTTATTTTGGGGGGCTCCAAAATCACTGCAGATGGTGGCTACAGTCATGAAATTAAAAGACACTTGCTCCTTGGAAGAAAAGCAATGACCAAGATAGATAGCATATTAAAAAACAGAGACATTACTTGCCAACAAAGGTCCATCTGGTCAAAACTGTTATTTCCAGTAGTCATGTATAGATGTGAGAATTGGACTACAAAGAAAGCTAAGTGGTGAAGAATTGATGCTTCTGAACCATAGTGTTGGAGAAGATTCTTGAGAGTCCCTTGGACTGCAAGGAGATCCAACCAGTCCATCCAAAAGGAAATCAGTTCTGAATATTCATTGGAAGGACTGATGCTGAAGCTGAAACTCCAATACTTTGGCCACCTGATGCAAAGAACTGACTCATTTGAAAAGACTGGGAAAGATTGAAGGCAGGAGGATGACAGAAGATGAGATAGTTGGATGGCATCATCAAGCCGATACACATGAATCTGAGTAAGCTCCGGGAGTTGGTGATGCACAGGGAAACCTGCCGTCCTACAGTCCATGGGGTCGCAGAGCTTCAGACACGACTGAGGGACTGAACTGAACTGAACACTCGTAACCAGACAAACAAAAATCCGTAAAATCAGGGGTGCATCCCTTATCTGTGGAGGAAAGTAATATATGTTTTCCGTCGTGTCACTCAGTGTCCGACTCTGTGACCCAGTGGACCATAGCCTGCCAAGCTCCTCTGTTCATGGGATTTTCCTGGCAAGAATACTGGAGTGGGTTGCCATTGCCCTCCTCCAGGGCATCTTCTCCACCTAGGGATCGAACCTAGGTCTCCTGTCTCCTGCATTGCAGGTGGATTCTTCACCAGTGAGCCATCAGGGAAGGGCAATATTAATATTACCAAAAAAAAAAAAAAAAAAATTCAACATGTTTTAAAGCTTCCAAATTCTAGCTCTCTGAAAAATTCAACCAGAGAATGCAGATTCATTAACCAAAACCATCTAAAATTTTCATTCTAGTTGAGATTTAAAACTTAAGCAAATTTTTACTTTTCCATTGGAGAAAATAACTTTTATTCCAACAGGAAATCTCTGTTGGTTTTAGAGTTAAAACATCTCCACCCTAACTACACAAACCTACAAACTAACTCTTCTACAACCCACAAAATAGGCATGATATGAGCTCCCCCTACTGGTATAAGACTGTTCCCACTTCATGAATCCAGTAAGGAATCCCTTCTGTGGGTTTTGCAGGAATTGCAGTTTAGGCTTGATCGGAAAGAAAAGCTAAACAAGTCAAAAAACAAAAACAAAAAAACACACCAATTCAAGCAAAACAAGAAAACTACCCACTGTCAAATAATCTCTGTGAAAGAAATATGCATGTTCACAAATATTTGACAGTAACTTTTAAGCCCCTATCCAAGAGAACAGGTGAGTGAACTAAAAGGGCTGTCACTCTCAGTATGCTCTGGTCTCCTCATTTCCATTTAGATGTAAAGACAAGCAGAAGTTAATTGTAGAGGTGCTATATACCAACAATAAAATTTTCCCCTCCAACAGCACATGTGAAAGGCTACAGGCTTTAGAGAAATAAAAGAGTAACACCATAGAAGCTGAATAAAATCAGTCTGAGGGCCAAGGGTTTTCTGCATTTGAAAATGACTTCACTATATTGCTGTGTGAACTGAGAAACTGAAGGTGGAAGTTATGTTTTAGATTTAAAGCCACTCAAATTAGTTGTCTGCAGAGAAGAAAACTCAATGCAAGAATCAATGGCAAATATGGGGAAAGTGCTATGGTGAGGACATTCACACTGACAAAGCAGGAGAACTGCCACAAAGGTGTTTCTAGTGATAAGCTGTTATAGAAAAAATACAATGAAAGAAGAACTCCCACTCTTTGAGTCAGCAGAAGAGAGTGTTTCATGATATTTGCTATATTTGTAAGGCTGCAACTTGATTATACCTGATTCTGTTATCACAATCTGTTACATATCCTACATAGAATATAAATGCATAAAGCCATTTAAAGTCCAAATTATAGAGCTGTCTATTTTTATACTTTACCTTTTACTGCCATACCAGTGATGATGCTTAAGTGGTATAAATTTAAAATGGTAAATAAAAAACAAAAACATCAGTAAATGCAGGCTTTATTGAAAAGCCACTGGTTGAAAATCCCCAAAGTACATCAATCTCCTTTCCCTCTTGAAGTCTGAGAAAATTGCCTTAGATGAATACAATAAGCTGAATGCATGAGCTTTGGTTTTTTTAAATGATGTCTTTTATGAAACATTTTCATGTCTTAGAAGTAAACCTATATATTCACTCATGCCAAATGTGTATGGAGAATTTTAAGAGCACACAATGAGGTGACAGGATTTTAATCTTTTTTCCTTCTCCTCTCTAGATTTTTCTTTGTGTTGGCATATAATATTTTTGTTCATACCGATGCCAATATGGAAAGGAATGAAAAGTCATTTGAGTAGACCTGGGATATAAGCATATCTGTCACCTTCTCACTCTCTTTTTTGTCTGCATCCCAGTTAGCTTTGGATCATATTTACCTTTTATACTACAATAATCCTTTTTGCTGATTTTTTTGCTTCCTCTCTTGTTTCATCTATAATTCATTCTCCACATAGCAGCCGGAGCAGTCTTTTAAAAATATAAGCCAGATTATATTACTCTCCTCCAAATGCTTCCCATGACACTATAAATAAAACCCAAATTCTTTCCCACTTCCCCACTCTCTTATCCTACCACTTTCCTGCTCAATCACTGTGTTCAAACTACATTTACCTTCTTTCTGTTTCTGGATTTCACTAAGGTCTTCTTTAGAGCATTGACATTTGCTTTCTCTAGTGCCTTGCCTTGGAATCTTGGTGCACAATTTAGGCATTCAGTCCAAATCTCAGGGCTTCCCTAATGGCTCAGCAGGAAAGAATCCGCCTGCCAGGGCAGGAGACTCAGGAGATGTGGGTTCAATCCCTGGGTCAGGAAGGTCCTCTGGAAGAGGGAATGGCAACCCACTCCAGTATTCTTGCCTGGAGAATCAACATGGACAGAGGAGCCTGGTGGGCTACACTCCATGAGGTTGCAAATAACATTTTGGACATGACTGAGTGACTGAGCAACAGCACACAGCAAATCTCACTTTTTCCGTAAAACTCAGTCATTCTGAATTGCATCACTGTTTTACTTTATTAAAATAAATTATCACTGTCTGAAATGTTCTTGTTTATTTATTTACTTGGCTTATGTCTTTTTCTTCCCTTTAGAAATAAGCTTCACAAACAGGGACTTTTTTCTGTATCTCAAGCATGTAAGACATGGTTGTCACAAAGTATAGTAATATTATGTCATGTTATTAAATCAAAAGAGTACATAATGTAACTAGAGGGAAGTATTGTATTATCAATAAATACTAGTGAAATGAATATTCCAAATAAAAAAACTCTGTGTGTGTGTGTATGCACCAAGGACTAATAAGCCAAAGGCACGTCACACAAAACAAAAAGCATACACATTTTTCTGATTAGTGGAAAATTCCTACTTAACAGCAACATCTTCCTTTAATGAAATTAATACCTGTTTAATATATTTTAATATGAAAAGTCATATATTTTAAATCTCTGACTTTAAAATATATGGTAGATTGCACAGGGAACAGTGGAGAAAAGAAAGTAATGGTGGAGCTTCAGGGACCTGGGTTTAAACCCTTGCTGTGCCACTAACTACATGGTTATGCACAAGTATTTTAACCTGTGTGCCATTTATTTTCTTCATTGGAAAATGGAGACATGTTTTTCTTGAATAGTTATAACAAGTATGTACTTCGTGGCTGTAAAGGATCTAACACAGAGTAGCTGCTCCTTATAAGATCTTAATACAAGACAGTATAAAATAGTCTTTAGAGTGTTATACTAGGCTTAGCAATTACTGAAACAGATAAGCTGTATGGTTTTAGTGATGCATCTAATGCTATGCATATGTAAATTAGCAGGGATGTGTCTCTATTAGTGTTTCTATAATTGCCCAATTTGAAAGCTGCTGCTGCTGCTGCTAAGTCACTTCAGTTGTGTCCGACTCTGTGGGACCCCAGAGACGACAGCCCGCCAGGCTCCCTCGTCCCTGTGATTCTCCAGGCAAGAACACTGGAGTGGGTTGCCATTTCCTTCTCCAATGCATGAAAGTGAAAAGTGAAAGTGAGGTCGCTCAGTCGTGTCCGACTCTTAGCAACCCCATGGACTGCAGCCCACCAGGCTCCTTCGCCCATGGGATTTTCCAGGCAAGGGTACTGGAGTGGGGTGCCCAGCACACGTAAAAGCAATACACTATTTGAAGTACTTTTCCAACTATTCCTCTTCATTCTGGTAACCTTGGGGAGTGGTATGCAGCTAAAGCCTTTTTCTTTTGCTTGACCTCATCCCAGAGGTATGAAAATTAGAAATTTTATTAAAAGGAATGTTCTCTCAGCATTATCAGTAAATAATGTGTGCTAGAAATGTCAGAAATAATACTTTTTAATTCTCAGATATTTAGAGCTGAAAAGTACTTAGGAAAATGTAGGGAAAAAAATCTGTGAATTTAGAAAAGTTTAGGGTTTTGTTGAAACAAATACATTATTCAGCATAACAGAGTCCCTTTCATGAATCCACTCAGCTAATCCTTTGTAGATCACTAAAATGGGCTTTGCCTTCTTTAACCAAATTTGCAGGTGCAGGAAGAGGCACCTGTCCTAGTTTGTGATGTGGTGACAAGTACAGAATGGAACTAAGAACTGATGCTTTTGAGCTGTGATGTTGGAGAAGACTCTTGAGAATCCCGTGGACAGCAAGGAGATCAAACCAGTCAATCCTAAAGGAAATCAGTCCTGAATATTCATTAGAAAGATTGATGCTGAAGCTGAAGTTCCAACGCTTTAGCCACCTGATGCGAGAAGCTGACTCATTAGAAAAGACTTTGATGCTGGGAAAGGGTGAGGCAGGAGGGGAAAGGGATGACAAAGGATGAGATGGTTGGATGGCATCACCGACTCAATGAACATGAGTTTGAGCAAGCTCCAGAAGACGGTGAAGGATGGGGAAACCTGGCGTGCTGCACTCCATGGGGTCTCAAAGAATCAGACACAACTGAGTGACTGAACAAGCAGCTCTGAATCTGAATTTTTCTCCATTTCCAGACATTGTAGAGGTTTCTATTCCATTTTATGCATTTTTATCTCCTTGTCCTCTCTCCTCCCCTCTATAGGTATGGTTAGTCCCACACAGAATAGTTCAGAGGAAAGTTCCATGAATGATTCTGTTGTCATATAATGGCAATCTCCAAACTTTCTACTAACATATTTTTAAATTTGTGCATACTTCCCAACATCTATTCAAGACTCAGCCAGAATTATACAATAGCAAAAAAGAAAAGAACGTGGAATATAGATCTTTTAAAGATTTTCACAGTATTTTTACCTTCCTGTAGAAATTCCTTCCCAGGTAACTCAGTGGTAAAGTATCTGCCTGCCAAGCAGGAGACACAGGTTCCATCTCTGGGTCAGAAAGATCCCCTGGAGAAGGAAATGGCAACCCACTCCAATATGCTTCCCTGGGAAATCCCCTGGACAGAGGAGCCTGGCGGGCTACAGTCCATGGAGCAGCTAAAGAGTTGGACACAACTTAGCAACTAAACAACCACCACCACAATGAAATTCCTAAAATATTTGCATTAAGACAGGTTAATATTTGTGAAAGAGAATGATTTTGAAGTGATGAAATTATTTCTATATGGAAATTCTCCTAAGTTTCCAGCCTGAGGCTTACGTAGTCTAAGGTTTAGAAGGAGACTCAGTCACAACTGGTAGATCATCCCTCAGGTCTCCAGATGCCCTGTAACACATACTGCTCATGAAATTGCAGGGGTCAAGAGATAAATGGTTAGGGTTGGAGCAGAGTTTCCTAAAGTATGTACCCTAAATTACTAATTCCTTTAATTTTTAAAATATATTTCTTTAAGAAAATGATTCATGGTCAGGTGTTGTTTTAAAATACTTTTTAAATAAAATTTAGCAAACTTCTAAACCGTAAGACTTTTAAGCCTTTCCTATGTGACTTAGGTGCCATATCATCCTTATTTCTGCATCCATATTTTTGTGGAGTATCCTGGATGCAGGATTTTCCATGTGAAAACTGGAAAAGTCTTGGGCAAATTGGAGAAAGTTCTTCACCTTATCTGTGACTCTTCAAAATAGGTCAAATTATGCTCCATTGCTCAATATTACTTAACTGGATACCCTCTAGTATAATAGCATCCTGAGGCATTCAAGTTCTGCCAAACGCATTGCAAAAGTGCTGGGGTAAGGGCAGGTTGTCAGATCTCCTACTCAGCAGTCTGAAGCATTGATTTCAACCTTTGTCTTGTCTGCCAAGAACAAGATCTGTTTTTTCTAATGAAATATTCTCTGGCAGGCTTAAACACTATTTGAGATGGGTGAGAAAAAATTTGTGTGGGGTGGAGTTAGGAGGAAAATCTTTGTCTGCATCAACTTTTTCTTGATTTTCTTCTCAAAACATGTATGTGTTGGGGTATAGAAACTATCGAGGGAGAAATGCACTAAATGAGTAAATATTTGATGTGTTAATATGGAAAGAAATATTAAAGAGTTGGGAGATATAAAAAAAACTAGTACCACCTACCCAAGTCTGAAGCTATTTAACATTCCACATTTTTTGTCCTTAGATGGACACTAAAAACTTTTTTTTAGACAAAACATTGAATACCACCGCTTTCTCCTTTTTTTCTGACATTTTGCATTGAAAAATCCTTCTCTCTCTTACCAGATTGCTCTCCTATCTTGTTTCTCCAAACTCTCCTTTTTATCCCCTATAAATATCTCCTTTTATATCTGAGTACAGCATTACCATATTGTTCCAGTTTCATTCATGGAGAAAACAGATGAGAAAAAAAAAAAAAAAGAGCATAGGGATGTGGGGAAGAGCTGTGACTCAGAGTTGGTGGAAGAAATAGAATCACTCTTCAATTTCTTGAGAAATGACATCTCATGGCATTTCTGATGCCTACTCTAAGTAAGTTGAGGGCCACAGTTAGCAGTTACTGGGAGGTGGGAGCACGGCCTCCTTGTTCACACATGCATCAATTAATTGCTATTATAGGAGTTCACATCGCTGCTCTAGCAGTTCATTCATCCATGCATTAATCTCACAAATACTTATCAAGCACCTACTACATGCCAGGCCCACTTCTATGAAATTCTGCTGGCTGGATCTTTACTTTCAGTCTGATGATAGCACAGTGACTTACTTTAAAATCATTTCCTCTAAAATCTTCATGACATCATATGGAGAAGGCCCTTTCCTCTCCATATACCATTGGATGTTTTGTAAGCTGAAAGCTGAAGCTCACAAGAGTTCTGCTTTCTTATTCCATTTAATGAAGAAATGTGCTAGCCCTGGACTTCCCTGGTGGCTCAGAGGGTAAAGCGTCTGTCTGCAGTGCAGGAGTCCTGGGCTTGATCCCTGGGTTGGAAAAGTCCTCTGGAGAAAGAAATGGCAACCCACTCCAGTATTTTTGCCTGGAGAATCCCGTGGACAGAGGAGCCTGGTAGGCTACAGTCCATGGGGTTGTAAAGAGTCGGACACGACTGAGCAACTTCACTTTCTTTCTTTTCTAGCTCTAAGAAATTAATATCAAGTGTTTTACTCTTCAGGCAGTATTAGTCTATGGTTAAAGTACAGATGGTAATTGCAGCCATGAAATTAAAGACGCTTACTCCTTGGAAGAAAAGTTATGACCAACCTAGATAGCATATTCAAAAGCAGAGACATTACTTTGCCGACTAAGGTCCGTCCAGTCAAGGCTATGGTTTTTCCTGTCATGTATGGATGTGAGAGTTGGACTGTGAAGAAGGCTGAGCACCGAAGAATTGATGCTTTTGAACCGTGGTGTCGGAGAAGACTCTTGAGAGTCCCTTGGACTGCAAGGAGATCCAACCAGTCCATTCTGAAGGAGATCAGGCCTGGGATTTCTTTGGAAGGAATGATCTAAAGCTGAAACTCTAGTACTCTGGCCACCTCACACGAAGAGTTGACTCATTGGAAAAGACTCTGACGCTGGGAGGGAGTGGGGGCAGGAGGAGAAGGGGACGACAGAGGATGAGATGGCTGGATGGCATCACGGACTCAATGGACGTGGGTCTGAGTGAACTCCGGGAGTTGGTGATGGACAGGGAGGCCTGGCGTACTGCAATTCACAGGGTTGCAAAGAGTCGGACATGACTGAGTGACTGAACTGACCTGAACTGAAAAGTACATTTTGTATGGGGTAATCATTATAATTCCCTGAAAAGACAGCCTTTTATTTTTCCCCCACTGGTTCAAGGTCAAATTAAATGAAGGTACCAAATGGATTTCCAAATGATTTTATTCTCTGGCCAAAGTCATTTGGTATTTTAATAAGTGATTTGGAAGTGGGATAAAGTATTGACATTGGGTAAAATTATCTCAATTACCTGCAAACTAACTAGAATCCTAAAATAATTTCAATTTTTTTTTCTTTGCATACCACTTTTAGGAGAATGAGGCAAATCACAAATGAACAAATTGATATTAATACTATAAGATGCCGTGCACTTCAAAAATAAAGGAAATGCAAAAGAAAAGCTTCTGAGATTAAGCTGGTAGCCTATATTTTTGTTAGGCTCCTCTTGGATTCCCTTGAATTTCCTTAGGTCTTAGATAAGCATTTGCTTATTTTTGAAGCTGTTTTAGGCTTGCCAATATCATCTTCTTGTCTTATTCTTGGTGGCATGGATCATTCTCTTACTCTCTGTTGTTTTTGTTTTTTTTTTAGTCCTTTTCTATTGAGTTAAAATAATTCTAAAGTTATTTTAGCATATGAAACTCTTCACATTTAACTTTTATTTCAGAATTTCAAATAATTTAAACTGTAGTAGCCAAATGTGAATAGAAACATTTCAAAATTTAAGCACACTTTTTTTGTTAGTTTTAGAGCCTTAGCTCAGCTGAGCAAAGATTCAATGATACCCTCTTAAGCATATGGCCTTCGGTCTGCATCTAAGGGTATTAATAATTAGCTATAAGCACATACATAAACATGCTACTTCAATGAATCAGATTAGTGATACAAAGTAGAATGGTATTTAGTCCAATCAGCAGATTTACAGCAATCTTCCTATATTATATGATCCTTGATTTAGTTTTGGAAGATGAATACTATTTAGGCAAAAGCGTGGGACAGGTTTTAGGAAGAGGGAAGAGCATTAGCAAAGTAAAGAGGCACGAAACCTATTGACGTTGTGTCTCAGTGAACTACTCTCATTGCAAAGGTACAATAGAGTTGTCAGCTCTGAGGTGAAGAAGATTAATGATGAGGATGGTGAGGCAGGTACTGGAACAATTCTGGAGGTCTTTGTACTTCCTACTGGAAAGACTGACTTTTATTCAAAGGATGATGGACATCCATTGTGGGGTTGTAGGCAGGGGAATGATATGCTCAGATAAGTATTTTCTATAAATCATTCTGACTGTGCAAGTAAGAAAAATTTTAGGACAAGACTGGAAAAAGGGAGACAAGTTAGGAGGTATTTTTTCAACATTATAGACAAGAGATGACGAGGGATGAAATAAGGGATTGGTGAAGGGTCTGGACACAGAATCTGAGAGCTATTCACAATAGAAAATTCACACAGTGTCCTGATTTATAGGACTGAACTGGGTTTATAACTCTGCCATATTCTATTTCAAAGCAGAGTTTGGTGTAAGGAAGCTCTCTGTTCATGAAAGGTCAAGGGTGTTTTCTGAATCAATGCTTGAATGTGGTTGTTTGGGCAGCATGGGCCTCAAAAGTAGTTAGAACATGAGTTTCCAGAATATAACCATTTAATATCATCCCACTGTTTAAGATACAGTATAATTACTACCACTACTATCCCTTTTCCTCTAAACTGCCAGTTGTTTCTCTTTAATTATATTTTAAAATAACACCTACTTTCAAAGAGGAGCACATTCAAACTGCTATTATAGTTGTCTTTTGAGTAACTTAACAAAATCTTCACCATTGTAAACTTCCAATTCTTAAGGATTAGATCTCAAACTGCATCAGAAAGCTCCAAGTGTTCAGGAGAAATGATACTGTGTGGCTCAACATATCTCTTTACCAAATGGTCACCACCACCGCTTAAGTCAGTGTGTCAGAAGCTCTACTTGTCAAAGGCCATGGCTTTCTGTTAAGGTTACAGTCTCTGGAGTGTATCTAAAATGATGCTCACCCCAATTCAATGCTTCCAAGAAGATGCAAAAATTCTCAATTTAGCCGGGATCAAATATATGCAGAGTACATTAATTTTGTGTAGAGGCTATACTAGAAATGGGTTCCCCCTTAACTGGTTCCACTAATATGGATTTCTGTGTGTGGCCTTCCCCATCAGAAGGTAATCTTAGAACAACCATCCAATCAGTCAAACTATGAAATTAAGGAGTGAGAAAAGCAGCTGGAAAATGAGAGAAAATAGAAGTTTAAAAGAACTGTATTTATTATTTTATATTAAATAAATATTTATTTAATTAGGAATAGATCCAATTTAAATGATCCATCTGCTAAACAAGTTCTTGGAATCATCCGTTCAACTTTACTTAAAGTTCAGTTAATTCTCCTTTTATTCTTCTCAGAGAGAGATCCCAGCAAGTAATACAAAACAAAAGTTATCTTCAGAACCAGTTGACTAACTGAAAGTCACTGGAATAATTCTTCTGGTTTGACTCACTGAGCCAGAATGCTAACATTATTTAAACATATTGTTTTCTATTTATTCCAGGATTTTTTAAATCCCAAAGCTATAACAAGTGTGTAATTTACCAGAGAAAATGAAATTGCTCTTTGTTAAGTACACATTGAAAATCATATGCTACAATACATATTGTACATCTAGTACACTAAAAAAATGCTATATTTTCAAATCCAAATTTGAGACAAAAGTCAGTGCAATTTGGCATGCACTGTAGCATGCAGAGACATTCCTATGTATTAAATACTGTCTGGTAATGCCTGAAATGTTCTGCTTGCTTACAAGCATCAAAACAAGAGAAGGAATCTTAAATAAAACCCTAAATATGAAAATACCCTAAGAGAAAAAAAGTTGAGTCGACTACTGCACAATATCTACAGTAGGATATCTACTTGAAGGACCACAAACAGTGCCTTTCGGGTGGGTAGCAGATTGGTACATCTGGAACAGACAAGAGACATTGTGGAGAATATACCAGACTCTGGAACACTGACAAGCAGGTAAAAGAAATGTCATCTTTTTTATTCTTTAAATATTTTCATTCTTTTTAAAAATATTTGTTTACTTATTTGGCATGCAGGGTCTTTTTCAATTGTTGCATATGGGATCTAGTTCCCTGACCAAGGAGCCAACCTCGGTCTTCTGCATTGGGAGCACAGAGTGTAAGTCACTGCACTACCAGGCAAGTCCCATCTTTTTTCTCTTAATTACAGTAGTCTTTCCTTCTTCCCTTACTTCAACACATTGCATTTTCAACAGAGATCTGATAAAATCACTAGTCAGAACGGAACATTTTCTTTGCTGTAGACCCTCAATGGCTCCCAACTCACTCACAGGAAGAGTCAAACCCTACAAGAGGGTCTGTAGGCTCACCTCCATCTCTCTTCCTTATCTCCAAGCATCCTCTCACTCACTTCAGTCCAACTAACATCTGAAACCTTCTGAGGTTATGCACCTTCAGAGCTTTTGCATTGCAGTTCTCCTGCAATGCCCTTCTCTTGCTTATTTGCAAGCCTCGATCCTGATCCTTCACTTCCTTATCTTTGTCCATGTGTTCCTGATCACTTCAAATCCATTAGCAACTTTCTACTTTTGCTTATCTCACTTTTTCCCTCCTGCATACCATTTGACAATCTATATTTTTTTATTGTTTATTTGTTTACTGTTTGGCTCTTTTCATAAGAAATAAGTTCTGCAAGAGCAGGGATTCTGTTTTGTTCCTTGTTTTAAATGTAACAGATGGTAGAGAATGCCATGATGCAATGTGCATACTTGCCCCTTCTCTGCTGGGAATGTTGTACGCAGACAGGTCACAGCAGAGTCCCTTCCAGGTCTAGCCTGCAGTTAAAGACAGCCACCTGGTCCGAGGTAACACTCCCTTGGGGTTCACCCACATCAATAGTGATCAATGGTGCGATGTGAAGGCCCAGCCCCATCAACTCAATTTTAAGTACAACTCCAGAGGGGCCATGCCATGTTGAGAGCTCCTTTGCTGCCTGCTGTGACTTTTAAAAACTGCACCAGTCTTACTCTATCTGCCCAGCCCTACATCCTTCTTTCCTACCGACGCTGATCCTGAAAGCCCTACTAGTGAACCTCGAATGTACAAATCTAACCTCAGATTCTACTTCTTGGGAAATCCTGCAAGGATCATGGATGAAGAAACTAAAATAGATTGTGTAAGTAACCTGTCTGTGGTCACATAGCTAGTAAGTGGTGGAATGGGGACCAAATCCACAGAGTACATTTCCAGAGACTGAGTCTTTAACTACCACTTCCTGCAACCACTTACACAATCATATTCTTCCCCCCAAGTTAAAGTATAACAAATACCTTAGAGTGAATACTTCAAAAAGGAATAGGACCAGGGATGGGTGATGAAGGGAAAATTAATAGAGAAGAATAGATGGCAAACTATTATAGATTGATGAGTACAATTAATTTGATGATACATAAATCCATAGGGGTCTGAGGACTACTTTGAATAGAATGGGCTTCCCTTGTGGCTCAGATGGCAAAGAATCTGCCAGCAATGCAGGAAAAATGGGTTCATTCCCTGGGTTGAGAAGATCCCCTGGAGAAGGGACTGGCTGCCCGCTTCAGTATTCTTGCCTGAAGAATTCCATGGACAGAGGAACCTGGAGGACTAAAGTTCATGGAGTTGCAAAGAGTCAGACACAACTGAATGACTAACTTAACACTTTGAATAGAATAGATGGTTTCAGAAATAAAAATGAGAGTAAGAAGGGGGTAAGGAGAAGAGATAATAAAATTTCATATGACTTGGTAAGATTTATATAAACAGAATATGGAGTCTGTTGGATATAGGTGTTGCAAAGAGCTACTGCAAAGGTAGGGTACTTTCAAGACTCTAGTTTCCTTCCTTCTTGAAATTCAAGGACTGGCTTAGTTAACATAATATACTGTTGCTGGCATTGTGGGTAAAACACTATTTTTTTTTTTTCTGATTATCTTCCACATATCCAAAGGTTGCTATTGTGATTAAATGAATTAGTGCTTTTTATAAACCACAGGGCATTTTACAAACAATTATACCTGAGTTAGGTATCCTTATGGATTTACCTAATTCATGCTCTGGCATCCAGTAGAACTATAATAAAGTATTTGCATCTACTTTAAAAGAATTTCTTTCTAAAAGTTCAAATCCCCTTAGAAAAACTTTGCAATGCTTAGCATCCTAATGAAAATTCTTCCTTGTGAGTATGCCGAATCCATCATATTGTGAATCCTTCCCATTTCTTCTTTTTGGGATTTCTACAGAGGCAACTGACTACAATTGTAATCTTAAGAATTATTTACTGTTTTGATCACCTGTTGTATCATAGAAAATGCAAGAGAGTTCCAGAAAAATACCCACTTCTGCTTCATTGACTATGCTACAGTCTTTGATGGTGTGGATCACATCAAACTGTGGAAAATTCTTACAGCAATGGGAATACCAGACCACCTTACCTGCTTCTTGAGAAATCTGTATGCAGGTCAAGAAGCAATAATTAGAACTGGACATGGAACAACAAATGTTCCAAATTGGAAAGGAGTATGTCAAGGCTGTATATTGTCATCCTGCTTATTTAGCTTCTATGCAGAGTACATCATGTGAAATGCCAGGCTGGATGAAGCACAAGCTGAAATCAAGATTGCCAGGAAAAATATCAATAACCTCAGATATGCAGATGACACCACTCTTATGGCAGAAAACAAAGAGGAACTAAAGTGCCTCTTGATGAAAGTGAAAGAGGAGAGTGCAAAAGCTGGCTTAAAACTCAGCATTCATAAAACAAAGATCATGGCATCTGGTCCCATCACTTCATGGCAAATAGACAGGGAAAGAATGAAAACAGTGAGAGACTTACTTTCTTAGGCTCCAAAATCACTGTAGATGGTGGCTGCAGCCATGAAATTAAAAGACACTTGCTCCTTGGAAGAAAAGCTATGACCAAGCTAGACAGCATATTAAAAAGCAGAGACATTACTTTGTTGACAAAGGTCCATCTAGTCAATGCTATGTTTTTTCCAGTAATAATTATAGACGTGAGAGTTGAATCACAAAGAAAGCTGAGTGGCGAAGAATGGATGCTTTTGAACTGGGGTGTTGGAGAAGACTCTTGAGAGTTTCTTGGACTGCAAGGAGATCCAACCAGTCCATCCTAAAGGAAATCAGTCCTGAATATTCATTGGAAGGACTGATGCTAAAGCGCCAATATTTGCCCACCTGATGCAGATTTAACTCATTGGAAAAGACCCTGATGCTGGGAAGGGTTGAAGGCAGGAGGAGAAGGGGTTGACAGAGGATGAGATGGTTGGATGGCATTACTGACTGGATGGACATGAGTTTGAGTAAACTCAGGGAGTTGGTGATAGACAGGGAAGCCTAGAATGCTGCAGTCCATGGGGTCACAAAGAGTTGGACATGACTGAGCAAGTGAATTGAACTGACTGTTTTGAATTTTTAAAACACTGTCCCCTATTTCTTACCTGTCATATAGAACTGAAGTTCCTCCAATATCAAAACTATGATTTCACTACTTAACTTAACTTCAAAGTGCAAAGCTAGCTATCTCCTCTAAATACTGAAAACTGTGATTGGATTTGTAGAATTGTTATTATCTCAGCATCAATATTTTAGACCATGAACTTAAAACTTACTAATTCAAAGATCCAAATTTCAATTAAACCCTTCAGAGAAATTATATTTTTAAATGGGAAAAAAGAACAAAGTTAATATAAATTCTTTTCATTCATTTTTTGGAATCCAAAGTCCTTTGCATTAGTTTATTATAATTATCTTTTCCTATAAGCAGCTACTATTCTCCTTTACCAATAAAAGAAATGAATCTCCAAGGAGTTTGCAAGTAAACTCAAATAGGCATCTTAAACCAGTTAAAAGTTTAGAATACAAATCTCCTGATTCTTAGCCCAAAGCCATGTCTATAAAACTGTACATAATGATTACATTTACTTTCCTAGATACAGTTTTTAGAAATCCATATAAGTGATCCAGAAAAAGAAAATGTTTGTGGTATCCATTTCACATCCCCAAGAAATCTTCCCTGGAAATTCAGTCAATTATCATTCTACTAAAAAAAAAAAAAGTTATTTTTATTTTTAAGATGGTAGTCATGTGTGAAGATATGTTGGTAACAAAGTTTTGTTCTCCCTTTTCATTTTCCATCATTCTCACTTTGTTTCCCTCCTTTTGTTTGCTTGTTTTGTTTTTTCATTTTCGTTATCCACTATCTTCATTCATCCTACCTCTATTTCATCACTCCATCACAATATTGGTTTTCTTTGAGCTATAGAGGAAGCAAAATGGATTCTACTCCATGAAAACCTGAGATATATTTCATCTATGGTTCAGATGTCTATAAACTCATCTCCAGGCAAAACAACAACTCTAAGGTGTAGAACAGCAAAAGCAAGAACAGTTTCTGCTTCCTCCTTGTATGTATTGTCATGGGAACATCTCAAACTTTGTGTACAGGGTAGAATTTTTAAATTAATCAGTATTCCAGATGAGGTTGCTGACAACTGATGCCTGTCAGACTTTGGCTGTAATGTGTACCCAGTGGAGAAAACACATGGCGAGGCACACTGTGTTTGCCAGAACTTGACTATGACAATAACATGGAGAGGTACAGATTGAGATCAAGAAAGGGAACTGGTATAGCAATGTGGGAGAAAAAATTACTTAACCTGATATAAGAATATTTTATGGAATGAATATTCAGTTCCTTGTTATTTACAGTATACTTAACATTTTATTTCTACAGGGGATTATTTCTTTTTTGATAATTAGAATCATAATTTTCCCATTGCTTGCTAAGAAAAGAATTTACATGTAAATCTCCTTGAGTATAAAGAACTATGTCATATTCAGCTTTAGAACTCCAGAACCTTGTCATGGTCCCCAGCTGATAGGAGGCTTGTTCAATTCAGTGTAATTCATGAATATCATCAAATCCACATTAGAAATCTAAGAATTTCTTAAAAATAAATCTTCAGTCCTCAAACTTGTTACAACACTGTTTTCTGATTTTTAGCAATCTACATGAGCAGAAACAGCCTAGGGTCTACAGTTTGTTGTGATGTAAATATTTCTTGTTCTAGCCAAAGTATATACAAAATAAATGTCTTAATTTTGTACATCCAAGTAAAATTATACAAAGACAATCTGCATAAGACAATTTTGCATTAAATAAAACATAGCATAATTGATTTTGTGCATTAAAGTCATCATAATAGCCATTATCTGGATTATTAAAACAAAAATCAGACTTTATACAACTAATGGATATAAACTTAATTTAATATGTTGCTATACATATCTGACATTAATCTCTTGATTAAGTTATTAAAGAATTCTCTTAAAAGTATATAATTGTATAAGTTGTATGAAGCCCCAAAGCTTCATTTTACCTCATGAATTAAAAATATACCCATTGCATCTATGTTGTATATCTTAGAGACACTTTGTTTCCATAGACATTATCATACAACTTCCCATAAGATATTATTAAAATTTAATCATGAATTCTTCCAGACTTTTAGCAGGATAATATGTTTATTATTCTTTTAATAGTTAAAATATACTTTTTATTTTACAGAACTTGTTTTTAGGAATCTGTCAGAAGTCTATTTAATCCAGAAATATATGTTAAGCTTAATAGAAAATATTCAGTCTTATCTTATAATATGACTGAAAGACTGTGAAATAAAAGCAGGTGTTAAAAATTATCCCTTAACCACCCACACAGCCCTAGATTCTTTCACACTGCAGTGTTTGTTGCTTAAGGAAGTCTGTGGGTGAAGATGTTATTATCCCTCCTACACACACCCGTTTTCTTATTTACAACATTATCTCCATATATATAAGTACTTGAAACACCAACCCCTTTCTTTTTACTACTTTTTGAAATCTTTGGAATTTTGTCCACACTCTACTACATATTACCTTTCTATCAGACACATATATAGCTAATTATAGTTTAACCTGAATTGTTTTTTTTTAAGTATGAGTCTATCCAAAAGGTTATTTGATGAAGATGCCTTTTCAACTAAACATTTTTTGCTTGAAAACAGAGAATTCCATAAACAACTGGTCTTTCACTCAAAACTAATAACACAAGATTATTCTTTATATTAATGTTTCCTTAATAAATAGATTAATAGTTAAAGATAGTTAAACCTTCTATAAAACATACAAAAACAAGTTAGCATAAATTTTATGAAACATTTAGATCCCTTTTATACTGTAAAAATGTTTCCTCAAGTGCAATAAATGATAGATACACCCTTGTGCAAAGAAGTTAAACTTAATTAAAAAAAATCAGGTCTAATATTCAATGCTAATATTTATGTAAGAATGTAGGAAAATCTAAAAAAAAAACCTTATGTATTTATAAAGTTTTTGGATTTGGATTTGATTTAACCATATCATTTATGATAGTCACATATATGTGTTTTCCAAATAAAATTGTTCACTTCACTATTCAGATCAATGCACTACATTTGGGAAGTATATTAACTTTTGTTAAAAGAAATTAGAAAAATAACCATTAACTATCCAAAGTGCTTGCAAAGATGCCTTGATTATTAACCAAATACACATTATTGAGAATATATCCTATAGAGACTAGTTAGGACAATCACTAACTAGGACTGTTGGATTAACTAAACAATAATAAGTAATTCAATCACTTCTGGTTAATTCAAAGGGAACTGATTCTGGCTCTTCTAGATATCTTGGTAACAGGAACTCGGTCAGAATATGGAGCAAGTTCATCCTTTATATAGCAGAAGTAGCAAGTCAAATATATTTTTCATATAATCCAATCGATGATATGTGAACTAAAATTGTGCAGGTCACTCTAAACTATGCTTTTAGGTTCTTGTTATTAAGCTTTCTATCATTTTGTACTAAAGTTAAAAAAATATGGAAATTAAAACCGTTAGTATTTCAGAGCAAAGAACACATAGACTAGAAAAAATAAATTCAGCAAAACCAAAACAAAACAAAAATTATTGAGTCTCTGACTAAAACTAAAACAAACAGCTAGGAGTAAATACTCATTTACCACAACTTTCAGAAAAACAACTCTTTATAAAGAATACAGCTCAGAATTAAATGGGTTATATGCTTTTATTTTCTTCCCAAAGCAATTATCTCTTAAGAAGTTGTTTTGTTTATTTTTCCTCCAAGTCAATATAAAGCACATATAATTAAAAGGAAGAGAAAGTTTTTAAAAGGAGAAAAAACAAAGGAATATAGTCTGCAACAAATATATGAAATTTAAGTTATAAATGTCTTCTGTATGTAATTAAAGTGAATTCCTTTAAAAAATCACCTTTACAGATCACAGGAAAAAATAATGAACCTAATATTTCAGTCTAGAATTCAACAAGAGTGAGTTGACTTTACTGTCAATTGCAGGATTGGGAACTCATGTACACCCTTGGTGGATTCATGTCAATGTATGGCAAAACCAATACAGTATTGTAAAGTAAAATAAAGTAAAAATAAAAATTTAAAAATAAATAAATACAATGAAGGAAAAACTGGCAACTAGTTATCTGATACACTCACTACACCTTATTATTGAAAAAAAATGATGATGTATGGCATGAGGAAAAGACTCAACTAGAAAAAAGTGTACCATGATGCTTTAACAAAAGGAACAATGAGGATAATTCTGTGTTTTGTTTTTAAAGATGCCAAAAAATTAATAAGACGTGTGAAGAGTGGAACAGTTGAAACAATACAATATCTTTCAAATTAAGTAGTCTATACATAAAACTAAATAGCCAGGAAATAATACAGAAATTTTTCATAGAACTGCTCCCTTCCAAAATTGACATTTTAACAAACTGATGGATTTGTTAATATTCTGATAGTGAAATATCTACTCAAAAAACTTTTCCTTTTTCTCTTTAAAGTTTGCTTGAACTTAGAAACTCATCTTCCAAAACTTGCAGGGAAGCTTTCTTAGGAATATTGTATTAATCAGCCAGAGAAAAAAATGATTTCTTAGAAATAGTAAGGTTATCTTAACATCAAATGACTGTCTAATGTCATGTGATATGGAAATAAATTTATACTCTCATGGTACTGAATCGTGACTCCTATTCAATTTCAGTCTTTATGAAAAAAAAAAAAAGTGCTCCAATATGCTGCTCTAATTTTATTCTCTGGGTGTTGCTTATCTGAACTAGTTAATCCTTTGACTTGATAAATCTCTAACTTGTTGCCCAAACCAGATAAGGTAAGCAGTAGAATTTGACTTTCCTGACTCCAACACCTCCTGTCCTCATCTTTTATCAAATTCTTCTTTAAAAACTAAAGTTTAATAGAAACGTGCATTTAATCATTTTATATAACTTAAGCAAGGTCCTGAGAGAATGTTTATGTTTTTATTCATTCTCTTTTCAGTATTCTTGTTGAAATTATATTTAGTTGTTTCTATTTTTTTCTTGTTGTAAATAAAGATAGAATTTTGTTTGAATTTCAACTGGAAAAGCATTTTGAGAAATTTACAATGAAGGTTCAATCCATAAGTAAACTCTTATTTGACAGTAGGTATATCATATAAAATTTTGAAAGTTTCTGCCTATTTCTTATACACTTCTTTAAACACACAACTAAATCATGAAAACATATATCTTGTGTTAGTAAAAATAACTATAGATTAATTTAATCAAAGAAGTAAAGACACTATCTTATTTTCACTGGCTTAAATTTATCTTTTTTATTTTTCTTTAATGAACTAAAGCTCCTTCAGTTTCAAACTACTAATTTGATAATTATGTTCCTGTTTACATAATAGCTATGTATGTATTAGTATCAATACTTTGTAATTATGTATTTTAAAAAAAAACAATATTTAAGTGATTTTCTACGAGGTTTCTGTCCTGCCAAATATGCTTGGAGGCTTATTATGAAGTTCTGTTATGCAGGTTTATCTCAAAGTTAATTCAAACACAAATAATAAATGAATAGGAATATTAGATGGAAAAAGTTCTTAAGTATGATTCATAAATATATCAAATAATTTATATGGTATATACATTTATTTAATAAGAAGAATGATTTTGTTTTTAGTTTTACCTTTCCTAAAATGCAAAATGTGAATTCGTCCTAGATATATGTAATGACAAATACATAAGTAAATATCCACGAGTAACATTCACATATAAATCTTTCAATATATAAAAAGGCAACTCCTACCTCCATCTCCCGATCCTGATCCTGCATCTGGGAGGAAAAAAGGAAGTAATTTGTTTTAGCTTAAAAAACATATTCAAAGAATATTTATGAACTTTTAAATTAAATCCAAAATAAAATAAATTTAAAATAAATACTTTCTCCATTATATATTAATATAATTGAAAATACTAATATTTAATTTGAAAAACATTCATATCAACGTAATTTAATATCTGTAATATAGCTTATAAAATAAATTCTCTATTATTTTCATCTTAAATTTCATGAACAAAGTTTTATCTAGCTTTGGAATTAATTTTCAAACTTGACTATGTAAAAATTCTCATTTTTATTTTAGTCAAGATGAATATGGTGCCATTAACAAAAAAAATTAGAAACAAGATGCTTATAACAATCAGTGAGATTTAGAAATTAAGTAGTCTAAGACTTGCGGCGAATACTCATAATTAAGGCTTATATTCTTATACATTGCATTACAAAGGGAAAAACAGTTTAAAGATAAATATCTTTTTATATAAGAGCTAATACGTTTTCCAAATACCACAACTTTGGAAGAATCTATCTGTATAAACAGCATCTACTGTTTTTGAAATCCAAAAGGGTGAGCTTCAAGTTTGCCTTTGTGATTAAAATTGGCTATACCCTAGGTGATGTTGGCAGAAAAGACAATAACCTCTCTCTGCCTTCCTTTTCCTCCAGTCCTTTCCTCTCTCTCTCACATAACCACAACTTGGGAAAGTTGTCAATTTCTGACAACTCATTTCCCAGAAACACTGAATTTCTCAGTTCAGTTCAGTTCAGTCGCTCAGTCGTGTCTGACTCTTTGTGACCCCATGAATCGCAGCACGCCAGGCATCCCTGTCCATCACCAACTCCCAGAGTTTACCCAAACTCATGTCCATCAAGTCGGTGATGCCATCCAGCCATCTCATCCTCTGTCATCCCCTTCTCCTCCTGCCCCCAATCCCTCCCAGCATAAGGATCTTTTCCAATGAGTCAACTCTTCGCATGAGGTGGCCAAAGTATTGGAGTTTCAGATTCAGCATCAGTCCTTCCAATGAATACCCAGGACTGACCTCCTTTAGGATGGCCTGGTTAGTTGGAGTCAAAACCATTGAGTCTCCATTTGCTTCTACCTGTTAAGTGGAGACATCAGCTTCCTTCTGCCTCCCCCCACTTCCTTCCATTCTAAATACATTTGGTTATATATTTTTAACGTTAATAATGGGAAATAAGACTAATATTGGTATATTAATACTGGTATTCTTTGTCTGACTGGCCTTCATTTTACATTGAATTCTCAGCCAGAGTTCAAGAGCCATATCAAATGTCATGTCTATGAATTTGTGTTTGTTGTTTTAGATCAATTAAAATAAAATACTACTTCTACTTGTTTGCCTCAATAACACTTTATTGAAAAGCACTCATAGAAAGAGGCATGATGTATGAAAATCTATAGAAGACTGACACAGGGAAGAATGAACGCCTCGCCAATAATTCTTGTCATTATGTTAGACATTAGCACTGTCATGAAGGAGCAGCTGTTTTGAATTGTCAGCCCTGGTGGATACCCAGAATAACATATTCATAAGATTTAACATTTTATTAAATCAAAGCCTCAAGTCATTAACTGCTTACATGACTAAGGAGAAAGTCTTTGGGTCAGGCTATCCTTCCCTTAAAGGCAAGTTAATTGGTAAAAAAATTTCATAATTAAAACCACTCTTGGTAAATGTAGACTCAAATAAGGATTCTAATTATTCAATTTGACTGGTTTAAGAGAAGAGAGGGGAAAAGGCTGATGATTCATCTCAATAGCAGGAAAATAGTCCTGTCAACTGAACTGAGTCCTAAGTCACAGAGGAATCACTTTTGGACGGAACAGTGCTTGAATGGTCAAAGTTGGTAAAGTCTACTTTTTGTATCTTTTTACAGCTAGAATTTTAACTGACTTTATTTGAATTAATTTGAAAGCTTAAGTTATAAAATTACTTATAAAATCATCAGAAGTTAATAACAGGTTGTATTATTGTAGCATTTATGCATTCTACCTTTGTTTTAGTTGCATGTATATAGCTTCTTATTTCTTTCCACTAAGAGTGTAAACATCTTTAAATCAAGAACCACATCTTATTTAGCTCCCTACATTTATATAATACACCCAAGAGGAAATGCATAAAAGCTTATGGATTCCAAAATCCAAACATACTCATTGGATAACATTAGGAATATTATTTAACCATTCTAAGCTTATTGGTCCTCTAATCAATTGGTAATGTCTATCCTACTGGACTATGAGGATAACTGCACAATGGCACATTTTAAACGTGTATCCCTGTGTATGGAACATAATTAAAATTTTGAGTGAACATCTTACCTATTCATCTATATGTTTTCTATTAAATACATATAGCTGGAGAAAATCAAGAAAAATGGCAGTAGTATTTTGGCTTGTATTACCCATGTATGTTTCTAAAAATTCAAGGGGCATGATCCTTAAGAACATTTGTGTTTGATTTGAGCCAAATTAAGTAGCTAGTAGACAGAGGAATAGACTGAAAAAAAAACATGGTCACTTAAGTCATGGCCTTAAGTGAAGTCAAGTGGGCCTTAAGAAACATTACTACAAACAAAGCTAGTGAAGGTGATGGAATTCCAGCTAAGCTATTTCAAATCCTAAAAGATGATGCTGTTAGAGTGTTGCACTCAATATGTCAGTAAATTTGCAAAACTCAGCAATGGCCAGAGGACTGGAACAGGTCAGATTTCAATCTAACCTCAAAGAAAGGCAATTCCAAATAATGCTCAAACTATCATACAATTGCATCATTTCACATGCTAGCAAAGTAATGCTCAAAATCCTTCAAGTTAGGCTCCAACAGTATATGAACCAAGAACTTCCAGATGTTCAAGCTGTTTTTAGATAAAGTAGAGGAACCAGAGGTCAAATTGCCAACATCTGCTGGATCGTAGAAAAAGCAAGGGGATTCCAGAAAAAAACATCTACTTCTGCTTCATAGACTACACTAAAGTCTTTGACTATGTGGATCACAACAAACTGAAATATTCTTCAAGAGATGGGAATACCAGACCACTTACTTGCCTCCTGTGAAACCTGTATGCAGGTCAAAAAGCAACAGTTAAAACTGGACATGGAAAAATAAACTGGTTCCAAACTGGGAAAAGAGTATGTCAAAGCTGTATATTGTCAGTTTGCAAAGTGTATTATGTGAAATGCCAGGTTAGATGACTCACAAGCTGGAACCAAGATTGCTAGGAGAAATATCAATAACCTCAGGTAACAGATGATACCACTCTAATGGCAGAAAGTGAAGAGGAACTAAAGAGCCTCTTCACGAAAGTATAAGAGGAAAGTGAAAAAGCTGGCTTAAAATTCAACATTAAAAAAAAAAACTAAGATAATGGCACCCACTCCTATCACTTCATGACAAATAGATAGGGAAACAATGGAAACAATGACAGATTTTATTTTCTTGGGCTCCAAATTCACCGCATATGGTGACTGCATCCACAAAATTAAAAGATGCTTGCTCCTTGGAAGAAAAGCTATGACAAACCTAGACAGTGTATTAAAAAGCAGAAACATCACTCTGCCAACAAAAGTTCATATAGTCAAAGTTATGATTTTTCCAGTAGTCATTTACAGATGTGAGAGTTGGACCATAAAGCAAGCTGAGTGCCAAAGAATTGATGCTTTCAAACTGTGATGCTGGAGAGGACTCTTGAGAGTCACATGGATAGCAAGAAGATCCAGCCAGTCAATCCTAAAGGAAATCAGTCCTGAATATTCATGGGAAAGGCTGATGTTAAAGCTCAAGCTCCAATACTTGGCCACCTGATGTGAAGGGCTGACTCCCTGGAAAAGACCCTAATGCTGAAAAGATTTAGGGCAAGGAAGAGAAGGGGACTGATAGGATGAGATGGTTCAATGGCATCATTGACTCAATGGACACTGAGTCTGAGCATACTCTGGGAGATAGTGAAGGACAGGGAAGCCCGGAGTGCTGCAGTCCATGGGGTCACAAGGAATCAGACAGGACTCAGCAAGTGAATAATAACAACAACAAATGAAGGCATCATTATAAAATCCTGATGGGAAGCTTTAACGGTTCTTTGCTATAAAATGATTCATCTTGGCAAATCAGAGACAAGTAGCCTACTAAAGCCTTATTAGTGAAAGAGAAACCTATGAAAAGAAGCCATGTTATTGGACCTGAACCTAGACTCTTAGTCAAAACATTTCTTATAAGGCAAAAAAGAGAAACTGACAGTGAGGGTATTGAACAGACTGCTCAATAAGAAAACATTTTCCAGATAAAAAATAATTTGTAAATTCAATGTAATGTAATAAACATAGTTATTTTTAATATGTTTTATGTTTATATTTTTATATTTTAGTATCAATATAAATCTACTACTGCCTTGTATTCTTAGAAACCACAACTTGCCATCTCCATTCAATGTCAAACAGCATTAAAAACTGCAAAATCTATGAAGAAAATAAGAATCTCTTTTAGATCAAAAGTCAGAACTCCAGTCTATTTAGTCATACCTGGTTAATCAAAATTACTTTGGTCCCTCCATCATTATTCAGATCAAAACTCTTTTAGATTTACACGTCAATGGCAGATGCATTCAGCAAGACCGACTTACTAATTAAATCCTGTAGAAATTTAAGTCTGTGAATAAGCTAGGGATGGGTTACTCAATTGTGATTCAATGTTCTACTTGGTTAAGTATTTTCATAGTATAACCAATAAATTATGGACTAGAACTGAATAACTGAGTGAATCAAAAGAACATGATTGCATGTGCTGACAGAAACTCGGAGATTGGCAAGCAAGCAACAAGATTTTGCTACCCAACACTGTTAACCAAACCATAACTCTGTGACTGCTTATTTTGACTATCCACTGATCTTCATTGCCTGTTGTCAGAGACAGACAGATATCCTATATGATTTTGAATGAGTAAATTCGTTCCTTAGTACTCTAGTATTTGCCTACATATTCCTGGTTCTGAGACTGAGAGGTTCCTTTTTTTCCTATTCCATTTGTCCTAAAGTGTCATTTTTCAGTAGCTATGATGGATTGATTTTTTATAATTAGTTTGCTCCTTGTCTTTCTATTTTCCCCATGCTTACTATAGGAGTAGCATGGTGGCCCTCTTTTCCTACTGAGAAAGATGGTCCAAGTGGCAATGATCTATTAGCTCCAGCAAAGAAGAAAATGGTGCACCAATCCAACTTGCCTCTCAATCACCCTTGAAGGAAGGATATCCACATTGTCAGACAAAGAATCAAATAGGAGAAAAAACTACTTAAAAACCAGAACCGAAGACTCTACGTCATTGTTAACAAGGAAAGATACCTTTCTTTTCTGCTAATTCTTAGAAACTTTGGTAGTTACCAGTGCAAACTGGAACAGTATTATCAACTACTAACAATCAACAGGCCTAAGATAATCTTTTTTAAAGAATATGAGACTGTTTCTTTGCTCATTTACTACTCTGCTCCAGCCACCATACACATGATCTTTAATATAATTCCATAGTGTTATCTAAGAGGGACTTTTCAATAAAATAGACCTTTCTTGACATTATTCTATATTTAATTTTTTGAAGAAAAAAGGATATATCATTTTAATGATAATAATATATAATTATTATTTTTCTTAAGTATGCTTGTATCGTCAAATTCCTCTGAAATTATGACTCACAGAAAGATGCTTATTTGCCATTAGGAATAAATTTCAAAGGATACTAAAGTTTCTTTAATATATGTGATTTTAATGTCAAGCCTAACCTGAAAATTCAGCTTCATTTATAGCACTGGTTTATCAAGTTGGGCTTTATTCTTCTTGTTTTTTCTCTTTCCTGTAATACTATTCAGCTCTAATAACCATTGTATGCAGAAGGAAAACCTGAGAAGCTCAAGAGCACAAGAAGGTGCTCTTCGTCCTTACTTTCTTTAGAGCATTCTTGGTACAGTATGACTGAAAAGTTTTGTGGGATCCCAGGCTCACTAGTGGTTCTAGAAAGGACAGATGTCTTTAGAAGTCATGTTCATCCCCAATATATTCTTCAATGTAATCTGCTCAGTGTTAAGACCAGCATTTTGTAGAGCTGCTAAGATTAGGCACGTCTTAACCTTCAAATCCAAATCTGCAAACTGCCTGTCCTCCAGCAAACAATCCTATTGTTATAAACAATCAAACAAACAAAATTTATTCCTGCATAGATTACTTTCTATATATTTGGCAACTGAGCAGTCAATCTAGATTTCTAATTGTTATTCAATGTCTGTACTTCATTAAATAATATATGTGTTAAAATCTACCAGCATCCTTATGGTAGATTTATCTTTCTTCCAGAAATAACTTGAAATGTAAAGAGACATAGGATAGGAATAATGCTTGCTTGATACAAAAATATCAGAGGCTTGTCTAGCCAATATACAGTCTGAATTATTTATCTGGATAATAATAAACAGAACATAACAGGAAAAGCAAGACACGGTTTTTGGATTCAGAATCCATGCCAAAGGTTTTCAGGAGTCATCAGAATCACATACATACCTGTGGCACAGGATCCTTCAGACACCACCAGTATCTCACTCTGCTGTTTGCACGCGGCCTGCCGCAGATAACACTCATTCTGATAGCTCTCCCCATTGGAACCACACACAGGCACATAGTCACTGTTGCACTGGGGAGGACACAGATGTAAGCCTGTGGTTAGTACTGGAGTTTACGTGCCTCTGACATCTTGAACAGAAACCATCATTTACAAAAGAAAGCACTTGTCTTCATTTTCAGTGATCCCCATTGTATCCAGCAAGTCTTTGGCCTTGTAAGAATATCATTCAAAGATATACAAAAGCAATGTCCAGTATGCAACTGGTCATCTGATTCAGATGGGGGAAAATCAGCTTCTAAATCAGGAAAATCTAAGTGATAGGACAAGAAATAATAAAAAGATATAACAATAAAAGCATCAATATTATTTACTTTTTTTTCTGATATATGGCCCATCTGGCTTGGTAGAAAAAATGAGAACATGTTATGACATTCTAGCTATTCAAAAATAGTGTCTATCTGTTTTTGGAGCAGAAGTATATAACTGAAATGCCAAAGAACTCAGTTACTCTTTAGTATGTTTTTCCTCTGTTGAATTTGAATCTTTACAAATTCTTAAATATTTGGATAAGACATCTGAATTCCTAATTAAAGTTTCATATATCTTTATATCATTGGATATTGACAGAGATACAGTGTAGAAAGAAACAACAGACTGTAATACAGAAAAAAAGTCAACTACTGAACCATATGTTAACTTGATTGACTATTCAAAAGTATGAGTATTAATGTATATTTCATAAAATTAAAAGTTAATTTTAAAACAACTTCCTTCCAAAAATGTACACATTTTATAATGGAAATCAGGCAACCTACAGGGTATACTCATTACATCATAATCACACTCTAAGGCCTTAGAGATACTTGGCTATGTTCTATACCTGCTAATTATACCAGTGATATGATTATCATGATTACTACTACTAATGGGCTACATTGTTTAATTATAACAAATGTAATGATCAAGACAATTATTTATAAATACTCACCCAGGCCAGAAATTAAGCACAATAAGGCAAATCATGCATATACACGCATGTGAAAATGCTTTTCTGTTTTCTATTTCCTATTAAAATACTTGGATTTTTGATCTGCTAATTGATAACATATAAAGTAAACCAATGATTTAGCAAAATGGCTAGGGTTTTAATCTTTATAATAATATTTCTAAAAATCTCTCAAAAGTTAAATTCAACTCAAGGATTTTTACACAAAAAAGCAAATTTTAAACATGGTTATAATCTGATGATAAACCTAAGGTTCATTTTCTCATTCTATTTCTTAATATATCTGTACTTCCTACAATCAACCATTTAGCTCTTACCCTTTGCCTTTATGTAATAATAGACTCGAATCGTTTTTTAAATGATATAACACAATGTTCTCTGAAATGAAAATTCTTTGAGTCTGACTTTGCATGTTATTGAAAAACTTAAATATAATTTTTCACTAATAGTTATGTAGTATTCTCCCAATAGTAAATTCAAATTGTATGACACTCATAATCACCATAACTGCTAACAAGGTAATTAAGACACCAAATTATATCTATTTAGAAATTATTTATATATGATTAGATTGAAATATTTTAAATATGACGTATTTTTAAAATCTTTATTTCTAGTTTCTGGTCTAGTTATTCTGGAAGTTTCTATTTCTTTCCATAGTTACATTATATGGCTCATGGACTCAGGCTATCTACATTATTATATTTGAAAACATTTTGATAGGAACTTTTCACTCATGAGGATCTTTAATTCAATGTGCAACTCACTTTCCAAATATATATATACCTGAAAATTGACCCACCATAAAATGGAACACTTTTATCACTACTGGAAAAAAAGGCAATTAAAAAATGTCAGTAAAGAGTTAAGTTTTCCCATAAACAGTACTGAAGAGACATCAAATACATGTACGTGATGCTGATGTCAGAACTGTGGCCAGGAAGGCAGGTGGATGGACCAGTGTTTGATAAATGGGCTGTGTTCAGGATCAGGACAATGTAGGGAGGATCTAAGGACCCACTAAGACTACTGAGAACATGGAAGACAGACCAGAAAAAGTGAACAGCTGGTAACATAGTCAGTAGACTTGCTGACCCTTTCCGTAGGCAGATAAGAATGATAATTACTGCAGATGGCTGGGCTAGTTAGCTCCCATGCTTGTGCCCTAGCATTCTTGTTCTGGGTTACCTTTTAATCTTCATCTCCAACCGTGGTTACAATATTTTGTGTATAGATGATCTGGATCCACATTTTCTTCTTTGTAATCCCTAGAATTTCTCTATTTATCCTTTTCACTACTTCTGTAGATTATTCAGATATAGTCAGTGGATGGGGAGTGAGGGGTAGGAAGTATTTATTATCTCTGTCAAGTGCTAGTACACAATGCTGATATGCATCTTAAAATACGAAATAAACTGATAAAGTGCTCATATGCCACTTCTGAGGGATGGAGTAAGCCAAATGTGAACAGTGCTAAAAACAGAGCTGCCAAGTTCCATGCACAAGCCAAAAAGCAGATTTGTATGGAGTTGAAAAGAGCTTAACTGTAGATTATCAGCACGCTGTTTTTGGCCCTTAGTACCATGACTTGCACTCATTAAAATGAATAACACACGGAGGAAGTATACTCTAAATCACTAAGGCTTAGAAGTGGAAGTCTCGTCCCATATTCTCCCATTTCTGAGTGTAGGACCTTGTGTATATCACTCAGCAATAAAATATTTAACAAGTTTATAGCTCGGTTCCCCCATTTGAAATGGTTAACTGGGGCATTTGGGAGGATTAACTGAGTCATGTTTCAAAATGCTTTGGAATATTCATTTATAAAAAGAAATGTAAATTATTTGTCTTTCATGATATATACTTTAACTAGCAGAGTTATCATCTAACCTGGACACCAAGGCATGTATGTCTAAAATTGGAAAAATAAAGGAAAACAGGCTAACCCTAAGTACAAAAATGAGCTTACTACTACATTAAAATATGCCTAATTTTGAAAACATTTTTTTTTTAGTGGCAACCATGAATATTTCTCAGTTTCAGAGGAAGGGACAGATTCAGATGTTAGGTGACTTGCTAAAGGCCACATTGTTGGCTGGTAGGAGAGAAAAACAAGACTCAAGCCCAGATGGTTAAGCTCATAAATGTATGTGTTGTCCAAACTTCCTCTCAGGGGAAAAGTGATTCTGCTTTCCTTCAGATGTTTTAAAAATCTTAAGTTTATTTTCCAACTTTGTGTTTTTCAGTGAATGATTTTGTTCCAAAATTTCCACATTGCTTAAGAAAGCAGCAACATGTTACACCAGTGAATTCAATGCTTGATGGTCTAGAATATATGGAATTTGTTTCACTACAAATGAAGAAAAAATTCATGTGAGAAATTTTTCATATGATCTATTGCTTGCTTGATTAATAAGAATTTCTTTTAACTGAGATTTCAGCATTTAGGAGCTATGCATAACTTATATTTTATATATTGTCAGCACCTTCCCTAGTCTGGCATGTAGAAGGCGCTCCACAGATGTTAAGTGAATTCTGTTATATTCCCACTTGTCAAAGGCTTAGGAATAATGGTTTAGGATATGGCATGTTCCTCTTCCAAAAAAGCAAGAGATAAAAAAACCTGCATATGTCCCAATCCTTTGATCATTCCATAGGTAACTTTTACTTCTCTGTGACTACATTTTTTTCATGTGGAATTTTTTATGATTTTAAACAAGTGAGCAGGCCTGTGACTATGGTAAAAGTGACTCATATGACTTCTGAGGCTAGGTCATTAAAGGATGTAGCCTCCACCTGGCTCTTTCTCACTCTCTGGATGTTCGCTTGCCCTTTAAACCCAGTCACTGTGCTATGAGGAAGGCCAAACTAGTCCAAACAGAGAGATCTACATGGAGAAGGACCAAAGTCCCCAGTTGACAGTCCAATATATGAGTGAGTACTGAGAGGAGTATAGAACCAAGCCTTTGAGTTCCCTCCCCAGCTCAGCTAATGCCAAGAGGAACAGAGGTGAGATGCTTCCATTAAGCCCTATCCAACTGCAGATTCATGAGCAAAATAAATGTTCATTGTTTTGAGCCACTAAGTTCTGGGCAATTTGTTCTACAATTCTAGTTACTGGCACTATTGCAGATCTAGGGCATAGCTTATTAAATGAAAACAATCAAATTAAATGATATTTGTTAAACATAAGGCTTCACCATATTTTTAAATTATAAAGTGATCATTGATCATACATATTAATTGATATGATCAATGGTATCTATGAATAGATGCATCTGTGACTTTACTTCTTCTCTTCCTTTTTTTATCCATTCATCCAGCCAGCCAACCAGCCAGTAGCCAGCCATTTGTCCATCCACTGTCTCTAAATTTTCATCCCATGGTTATTTACCAGAATGACCAGGATACCATTTGGTATGCAGAAAGCAAGGTAAGATGCATGAGATTGCAAGCTATTTATGGAACTCATATCATCATCTAAGAATTAGTTGTACTATTTTTTATATCAAGTTGCATATAATAAATTGGTACTTTTGTTGTTCTTATTAACGTTTTTATTTGTATATGGGCTTCCTTAATGGCTCAGCACTAAAGAATATGCCTGCCAATGCAGGAGACAGAGGTTCTGTCCCTGGGTCAGAAAGATCCCCTGGAGAAGTAAATGGCAACCCACTCCAGGACTGTTGCCTGGAAAATCTCATGCACAGTGACTAAACAACCACAACATAATGTCCTAGAAAAAAATTAGATTTGGTGTCATAGGACCTAGATTCTTGCTGTAGGATCACCACTTAGTTGTAAGTTATTTATATTTATGAGCTTTAATCTCCTCATCTGTAAAAGGAGGAAAAAATAATTACCTCACTCAGATATGAGAAATAAATGAGATAACATGTTTGGATGGTAGAATATGATTATTACAAATCATCTAAGAGAGGTGAAGATAAATATTTGTTTCCCTTAATGTTCCAATAGTAATTCAAACTGGAAAACATCGATTACACACACATATACCCAATACTCTTTGAAGTTTATCTCTCAGCCAGAAACCATAGTTTGCACCCCATTTTGAATAGAAGAATTTGGGCTTGTATCTGAAATCAGGAGAAATAGAGCAGATGACTTAAGCTGATCTAGAACAGTATATAGGAAAATGGATTTTTCAGAACATCTGCCTTTTCATCAGACTGAGCAAAACAGAAAAAAATTCTCAAATTAATTTGAAAGTATTGGAAATACTGAGTCAAGATACTCCTAGCTTAAAATATCATATCTATTTTTCTTTGCACAACTTGTACATTTTCTTTGATCTTGAACTTAATTCAGCCACTCTATATTCCTGGTACGTGCAGAGTCTAATTTTCCACTAGGGAAATGTTTATTTTCACCTGACAGACTGACAACTATTGCAAAGCACAAACTAATAGCAGCAGTAATCTAGTAGTAAATTTAAAATGCTACAGGCATTAGGAAAAGAAAATTTACATTTTAATTTCTTATTCAAACTTGCATTCACTCCCCTAGCCCTGTCCCCTGTAATCTATCCCACTTAACGATTATCTAAATTAATGACAAATGTAACTGGCTAACCAAATGCATAAAAAATATAAATATCTTTGTTGATAAAAGTTTTACTAAAACCCTTTGTGCAACCTGAAAACTGAACCCAATTTCTTTAAAAAAAATTATATATTTTCTTTTAGTAGCATGCATCCATTTTTAATTTTATGAACTCTTTTTTTTTTTTTTTGCCTCTTGGTGAAATCTTGTTCTACTTATGGCTTTCCATTTGAGGAACATTCTTCTTGGTTCATTTTATATCATTCATGGGTTCACATCTTATGTCTACACTTGGTTATGAAAATAAGATATATTTCTGGGAATTACAAAATAAAAAGAAAAAAATTGACAAAATCCCATGGGCTTTTAATAAATAACTTATCCAACTTATTTTCCCCTCAGTTAACGCTTGGGGGAAAGTATGACTTGCAGAGTTCTTATGCTCCATCTCTCTCAAGTAGTTCACTGAGAGAACATAATTAAATTGTTCAGTATGGCTGGAGACCTTAGAAATTGGTACTGCATGAATATTAAATATGCATGAATGTTTCCAATACTCTAGTATGGTTTAAAGACTATAGTATGGGCATAGCAATGTGTAGAAAAAAATTGACAAAATCCCATGGGCTTTTAATAAATAACTTATCCAACTTATTTTCCCCTCAGTTAACGCTTGGGGGAAAGTATGACTTGCAGAGTTCTTATGCTCCATCTCTCTCAAGTAGTTCACTGAGAGAACATAATTAAATTGTTCAGTATGGCTGGAGACCTTAGAAATTGGTACTGCATGAATATTAAATATGCATGAATGTTTCCAATACTCTAGTATGGTTTAAAGACTATAGTATGGGCATAGCAATGTGTACCTACTGGGTGGTAGTGCATTGTACAAGTATCAGCTGTTTATTAATTTTCTTAGAAAGAAAAAAATAATGTCCAGGAAGTTTTTAGCTCATTTATAAGCCATTCAAACCATATTTAAATGTAAATTTCCTTCTCTCTATCACTGGGAGATGACAATCTAAAATATTTAATTTCATCAACAATTCTATATATTACATATAGTTGGCCCTTCAAATCTGAGGCTTCTACATCCACAGATTCAACCAATTTTAGAGTGAAAATATTCGAGAAAAAGATTCCAGAGAGTTCTAAACAGCAAAACTTGAATATGCCACTTATCAGCAACTAATCTGTATTTACTTTGTATTTACAATGTTTACATTGCCTATACATTATATAATAAATAATCTAGAGATGACAAAGTGTACATGAGGATATGCATAGGTTATATATAAATTCTACATACTTTTATATAAGGGACTTGAGCATCCTTGGATTTTGGTACTTGTGGTGGTGGATAATGAGTGACCTATGGATACTGAGTGGATAGTGAGTGACCACTGAATTATAACAAATTTTAGACTTGAATTTGAGTTCTAACATTTGATTTGTTTTATATCCTTTCTGATTTTTTTTTTCATAATTTGCTTACAACCTTGGAAAGTTTTCCCTACCCCCAGTATATAGTTTCCTTAATGGGATATTTTCTGTTTGAAACTTACCTTAGATTTCATGCGTATTTTAAAAAGTAATTCAATAACACTTTAAGATATCAGAAAGCATCTAAAATACTTGAATTATAAAAAATGCATTGAAAGAGAAAACTTTTAACATTCACATGATAGAAAGAATTTGTTAGATCATGACTATAATAATCAGTTGGAGCTCTATCTTTAAAAAAATACTAATAATCCAGTTTTTATAACATCACTAGGCAATCTCCCTTTTAATTTTTGTTTTTAACATTGGGTAAAGCACATTTTCCTCAGGTTTATGAAATGACTTTTGTCTATTTGCATTCTTTTGGATTCCTAGGAATTGTAATTGAATGTGGTATCCATGAAAAGTTGACAAGTACTAATAAGTGTCATGATTTCCAATCTAGCACAGGAGTTTTGAAGTCACATCGATAAGGAGTTCATTTAAAAACTCAACTAGATTGCCAAAATAATAAAACCCAATGCCATTAAAACAGAGCAATATGATCCAAAGAAGATAGCCTCAATCAACGGAACAAAAGTATAAATCCACACTTCTCCAACAACAATTTTGGCTATTATGTTGACTTATAGTATGCGTGTTAGAAGGGACATAGAAACCTACTTTTCTGTTGATACACCAAAAGGACAACCTGAAGCTTTCTACCTCCAGTGGCATTTATTACTATGGCACATACATTTCTCCAAAAAGCTGTGTCTTTTTGACAGCAGTTGGCTCTCTTGCCAGTACTTTTGTTTGATGCCAGCTTTCCTTTTAGCTTGCATAGCTATAAATTGCCAAGTGATGGGCTGTAAAAGAAGATCTCTGCTTTGCAGTCTCATTAGTAAATTAGAAGATGCAAATATGAGATTTCTTACCTTGAACTGACAGACGCATGTCACAGTGTCTCCAATTCTTAAACATTCACCATCAAACTTACAGGTGTTAGTGTCACAGAGGAAGAGATCATTTTCTCTGTCATCATAACCTCAAATTTAAAGAGAACATGCCAGTCATTAAATATACAGACTTGAACAACAACAACAAAAGAAATATCTTGAAGCTTTAAAAGAATTGCCCTAAATTTTAATTCCAACAACCACAGCTGTACTACAAGGTCATTCTTTACTGATAACCTAAAAAAAAATTCTAGTTAAGTGATTAATACTAGTTTCTCTTTCACAATTCTTTTCTAGTCAGTTGTCTTTGAATATTCTTTTTTTTTTTTTTTGATGATGCTATTTATTTTAGTTTGAGTTAGTACTGGCAGTGGTAAGTGAATATTTAACATTGCTTCGTAGTTTCATTATTTTTTCTCATTAAGTAGACTATAGTTTATGACCCTCAAACTTCACATTTTAGAAAAGAGTTTGCGATGGTCTCAGAATGTCTTTTCATTATTCCTCCATTTTTAATCATTCTTTTGCTTTAAGATCTGCAACAGCCCCTTATTTGGAATTTCTCCAGACAAAGAGGAAACAAAGCTCCAATAATAAAGATAAACAGGCACAGTGTTTTTTCTGATGGTCTGTCTGACTCAAACGAAGATTGATCACCTCCAAGTTAACAGGGGTAGAGGGGATACAGGTTCTTGCTAATCTGCGTGGAAAACCAGTTTATTTTCTTTAGTTTCTGCAAATCCCTGTTAGGTATCTGGTAATAATGAATTTCTTAACTGTCATCCCCAATTTCATATTTGTTACTTATTTCCTAAAACAGTACCGTAGCTAGGGATGAAACAAACAAACTGGTCATGTTGGATTACCAATCTATTAACATTTCAAATAATTGATTTGGCAGGTTACTTAATATTCCTATGATAAAGCACCTAAAAAGTGACTAGGTACCTGCAAAGTGGGACTTAGTCTTTCCAAAATAACATAGATGCATGCATGAGCCATGAGTAAGTTAAAGAAAACATGTTTAGCTTTATGAAAATGCCAAATTTAGAAATTCCCCAAAACAGAACAAAGGCAATATATTGACCCAAATCTAACAGGGTTACAAATTTCAACTCGTCTTTAAAAAGCACAAGCCACATGATGATAATAATTTTCCTCATGGAATTTACATCAGTCACTACCCAGCATGGCATATTCTTTTATCCTATGAGTTATAGTTGGTCATTCTCTCTTCTCCAAAGTTACATACACTTCAGCTCGCATACATCCCTAAAAGCCACTTTATTCAGAGCTAGATTCAACTTCGGCAGAATTATATATACAGGAGATGAAAAATTACATACACACTGGCTAAAACTAGAACAGACCAGACCAAGGGGACAATATCCAGGCATGGTAATGGAGTTTAAAATGCCCCAAACACCACAATCGCGCAGGTAGTTATGGGCTGTCATGCTGAAAGGCGAAGCTACTCGAACAGTGCAGCAACTCCTATCCTCGGCTCCTATTTAATTAGGAGACTTTAGCAGAACCAAGCTTGCCAAGCTCTCGCATTCAGACTCTGAAGGGACCCAAGCAAGCAAGAAGAGCGCCTGACGCACTCCAAGGAAGCCTGCCCAGAAATGGAGGAGCCGGCGCCCACTCGGGTCGGTTCCGCCCTCCGCCCGCCTATGCGTGAGCCTGTGGGGCCTTGGTCATACCCACCCCAGCCTGAGAGACGGACGAAAGATTCTTGTCTCAACTTCCTTCGACCATTTAGGAGCTAGGAGAGGCAAGAGGGAGGCATCTCGGTGATGCAAAAAGGACGTCTTTTGCAGCCCAGTAGAGAAGGCGCTGTATATGCGAGTGGGGGAGGGGGGTAGAGGGGCTGAGAGAGAAACTGAATGTCTTGGAAACCCAAGCTCCTTTAGAATTTGTGTGACCCTGACTTGAATGCCAGACAAGTGAACTCTCATGGTACTTTTGCTAGTAATCAATGTTTCCCCTGCAGTCACCGTTTGATTTATCGCTTTCTCGCTCGTTCTATCTCCTAAAGTTATTTCTCTCTGGTTTCAGCTAGACTTCTTTCTTTAATGATAGAAAAGGTTCTGATTTAGTGTTTCTTCAAGGACTGGTCCTCTTTTCAATGAATCCACAAAACCTCCTCGTTTACTATTTCTTAAAATTCCGCAGCTCCAATTTAAGTGCAAGGTTCCTTTACAGGCACTTTCTGTGAACCGCCCCCTCAGGACCCCCTCCCCTTTCCTTAGTGGCCTGGAACAGTTCTCTGGGTGGAGGTCGGTGGTCTCAACGGTTTGGGAGCGTTGGAGCGGAGGAGCTGGGGAGAAGCACTTGGGTAGATTGGTCTGTGCTGGAAACAGCGCGTTTCCTCTGCGGGGCTAAGAGGTCGAGGGGCTGGGTTTCGGACTTACCAGAGCAGTTCCAGCCGGTGGGCGTTTGGCAGTCACTTAAGGAGGTAGGGAAAGCTGCGAGCTTCACCGGGCGGGCTACGATAAGCAGCATCACCGGCAGCAGCAGCAGCCAGCAAAAGCCCTCACAAAGTGTCCAGCTGCTGCACTGCCGCGGGGACTCCCACAGCACCATGACTAGTTCGCGCAACTCTGCAGCAGCAAACGGCTTCGGGAGAACACAAGATCGCGGGGGTCAGGCAGCGGGCTACTGAGCATCCCGCGGACGGCGGCAGCAAAGGCGGCGGCGGTGGCAGTGGCACCTGACAGGGAAGCAGTAGCCAAACCCGCGCATGATCTCCAGAGTTTCAGCAACATCCAGTGACCCGGCTCAGCCCCAGGAGCGAGAGGGTCGTCAACGGAAAAGCTGCGCCGGGGACGCGGGAAGCTGCTGCCATAAGCAGAGGGCTCTGGCAAGCCAGGACAGCAAGAGGAGACCAAAGTCCAGAGAGCAGACAGGAGGAGCCCAAAGAGGCTGGGTGGAGGGAGAGTCAAAGCGCCCCGCAGCCTAGCAGCCGCCTCTCGCGCTCTGCTGCCCGCATCCCTCTGGCGTTCGGGAAGCAGCAGGTCCTTAGCCCGCCCGGGATCACGTGGGAACTGGCAGTCGGGCGTTGATTGGCTGAGCGGGATGCAGGTCCCGGGAGGGAGGGGTCGGCGAGGAGGTGCTAGGAGGAGACGACGGCGGATGCCACAGATGGGCTAGCTCACCAGGCGCTGGCCCTAGTGGGGCAAGGCGGGGAGGCTCGAGTGAGAATTGCGGGCTGTAGGGCAGGCGACTCCCTCACCTTTAAATACCACCTGCTGTTTCACTCTCTGCCCCAGGACGCCCCCTACCGAGCGCTGGGTCAGATCTAGCGCCCCTCTTCCGTGCGTGACTCCCGGCTTCTAGCGCCCGCTGCGGCTGGGTGGCGTCCCTCGGAGCTGGAGCTGGAGCTGGCGAGGGTGGAGATGGCTGAGGATCGGTCGCAGCAGACAGGAGAGGGGAAAGCGGGCACCAAGAAGAGGGCGTCCTGCTGGCGCCCTGCGCTCCAGCGTGCAGGAGCGCGCCTCCTGGCTGTGACGGGATACAGGCTGGGAATATCGCCGCGGAGAGCCCACGGACGTTTCTCTAGGGAGTAGCAGGAAGCAGGAGAGGGTGAGAGGCGGTGGTGTGAGAACAGCTCAGGCTGGCCTGGAAGCAGCAGCCGTTCCCACAGAAGCCTGCGAACCTAAGGCTGTTCGCCAAGATGCCTCAACCAGCCAGCCAGTCTCTCCCAGCTCGCTTCTCTCTCTCTCTCCTCCCTTCCCTGGCCCCCTGAAACCCCGAGTCTACCCGAGGAGCTGGAGGTTTGAAAGCCCTCTCTCCACCACACACTCTTCTTCAGCCGGTAGCCTGTTCGTGTGGCTGCCTAGGAGGTGCGGGCAAATGTGTTTCGGAGGTCAGGATGGGTTGGGACAAGCGGTCAGAGGGAGGAAGGAAAGGCTGCTCTCTGCATCAGCCACGGCGTACTGCCAGGCGCATCCGCGGGTTGCGGCGTCTGAGAAGAGCGGCTCCCTTCGGCTGCGCGGGTAGTGGTCCTCGGAGCTTTGTGCGGGTCTCTACCGGCTCTGCAGTGACTTGGAGGTGGCAAGGAGGTCTCTTTCGGCAAGTCTCTGGTTCTGCGCCTTTCATTCTCTGGCCCCAGCTAGCGCCGGCAAACGGCGTGGTGAGACCCGCATTTCGTCTGCTGCATTCTTCACGCAGTTAGACAACACTCTTTAGCCTAATGGCATTTTAGTCTCTGTAACGAACGGGACCCGGAGTTTCCTGGGACAAGGATACAGAGGAGCATTTTCCTCTCGTGACCTGGGTGGTCGTTGCACAGTGATTTCAATGAGTTTTCTGTGTGATCATTCAGTGTTTCTATTCCGTGTGATTGTTCTGTGATTCAGGATTTTTTTTTTTTTTACCCTATTCTCTTCCCTTACCTTCCTTTCTCTTTCCCTTCCTCCGCTCCTTCCTTTCTTCCTTCACTTCCTTTCTTCCCTGCCTTCCTCCCTTCCTCTCTATTCTTTATGTTTTTCCTTCTCTATCTTTCCTTCAAGAACCCTCATCTCCTTTATTTTTCTTTTAAACCTCACCTTTCGGTCTCTCCTATGTCCCCTGAATTTAGAAGAACATTGCGTGACAGCGCCTCGGAGGCAATTAGTGTCCATTCTCAATCACTTAAAAGAGACACCAATACACTTTGAAAACAGGGACTATCCTTTGCAGTACCATCCGAAAAACAAATTGTACCCGAGCTATCCTTTTAAGTACTTTAACCTTCAACCTCCTCCCACTTCCATGCTTTTTAACTTCTCCTTTGAGAGATGTGATCGTGCAACACCTCAGTGCCTCAAAGAAATATTTTTTTTCCTTTATCCTGTGTGAAACCCATCCCTTTCTCTTACATCTCCGCCTCCGCCCCGAGATCCCTCATCCCATCCCCCGTCCACCTCCAAAGCTTTCTGAATCTGTGTGTCTGCTCCTGGTAATTAAGCAGCAGATCCCAGCATTCTAGTTGGTGGCATCGCGCTCCTTACCAAGACTCCATTAAAACAAATCAATTTGACCAGACGTTGGAGGCATCAGAAAATCGGCTTCTAGACAGTGCAGCTAAATTCTTTAAGGAAACAGGATACCCATTAGATAGAACTGCCAACCAATATTGCAAAAACAAGGAATCGGAGATGTCTTTTCCCTGCACTCTTTCGGCAGAGAGGGCAACAGAGATACACGCCTGATATAGATTAAAATTGAACAACTTCCCAGTTCAAAGTGAGACATGTCATTTTCCATAGCAAGGCTGGTGTGGTAACTAATCAGGCTTATGAAAATAAATCATGCTTGAAACTGAAGGCAAAGTCCTTCAAAGTGTTTACCCAGGAATTATGATAATGAAACAGGACCTGCTAGGGTGTGAGTGCTTGGCTATAGAGGTAGGATTTTACAGAACCTCTTAGCCGAGTAAAACTGTTATTGAATTCTCTGCTAAGTAAATTTTTGGCATGCTCTCTAATAATATGTACTCTTCCTAAGACATTTTGCCCAAAGTAACTTAAAACTCCAAAGGAGTAAATTACTGGTTGTGACTGGTTAACAAATGCAGTTGCTTCCACAGAGGTCCTTTAAATTATTAAGCAGTTTGAAGCAAAGCCTTTCCAGTAGGAATGCTGTGATTTTGTTCAGCTTACTTTCTAGTTAGTGCTGCAGTGCCACCAAGAAACAAATTCTGAAACTGGCAAGCACCACCAAGTGGCAGAAGAACATCATTCAGTGAACAGAGCATCATATTATTTAATATGTAAATAAAAATGTATACACTATTTAGCCTCATCATTAGTACCAAGGAAGTAGACTGGCCTTAATTTTTATAGCAGTGAAGATTGGATTAGTGATTGGATTAGTGCTTCAATTTTGCTTCCAAAAGGATCAAATACATTTACTTATTAGAACTGAATTTAAAACTAGGTCTATAAATTGTACTTGGTATAGTATATTATATGATTACTGGTAATGAAGTCCAGCAGATCATGCATTTGTAATTCTTCTTATTTTAAAATTCTACACAATATTTTCTTTCAATACTTCTGAGCTAAATCAGTTTATTTGTGGCATACATACTCTAGAATCAACTCTGAGTGGGTAAAAATAAATTATTATATTTTTAGGAAAGTAGCACAGAAAATATTTTCTTAGAAAACTTTTAAAGTATTTTTCCCCACATGGAAAAGACATCATTAAGAAGTGTGAGACAACTCAGAGCTTTAATGGGAGCGGGAGGAGTTATTCTAAAACAAGAAAATGTAGGATAAATAAACAAACCTGGGAAAATAAAGGCACATTGACAGTCAAAGATCAGACTGACTCCTTTTTGCTTTCTAATACTTTCTGGATGAATGGATGAATCATGGTGGAAAGTTCTGACAAAATGTGGTCCACTGGAGAAATAAATGGCAAGCCACTTCAGTATTCTTGCCTTGAGAACCCCATGAGCCGCATGAAAAAGCAAAAAGATAGGATACTGAAAGAGGAACTCCCCAGGTCAGTAGGTGCCCAATATGCTACTGGAGATCAGTGGAGAAATAACTCCAGAAAGAATGAAGAGATGGAGCCAAAGCAAAAACAACACCCAGTTGTGGCTGTGACTGGTGATGGAAGTAAAGTTTGATGCTGCAAGAACAATATTACATGGGAAGCTGGAATGTTAGGTCCATGAATCAAGGCAAATTGGAAGTTGTCAAACAGGAGATGGCAAGAGTGAACATCGACAATTTAAGAATCGGTGAACTAAAATGGACTGGAACGGGTGAATTTAACTCAGATGACCATTATATCTACTACTGTGGGCAAGAATCCCTTAGAAGAAATGGAGTATCCATCATAGTCAACAAAAGAGTCTGAAACACAGTACTTGGATGCAGTCTCAAAAGGCAAAGGGGAAATGGAAACATATACCCATTTGAATGCAGAGTTCCAAAGAACAGCAAGGAGAGATAAGAAAACCTTCCTCAATGATCAATGCAAAGAAATAGAGGAAAACATTAGAATGGGAAAGACTAGAGATCTCATCAAGAAAATTAGAGATACCAAGGGAAAATTTCATGCAAAGATGGGCACAATAAAGGATAGAAATGGTATGAACCTAATAGAAGCAGAAGATATTAAGAATAGGTGGCAATAATACACAAAAGAACTATACAAAAAAGAACTTCATTACCCAGATAACCACGATAGTGCGATCACTCACCTAGAGCCTGACATCCTAGAATGTGAAGTCAAGTCGGCCTTCAGATGCATTACTACAAACAAAGCTAGTGGAGGTGAGGAGTTCCAGTTGAGCTATTTCAAATCCTAAAAAATGATGCTGTGAAAGTGCTGCACTCAATATGCCAGCAAATTTGGAAAACTCAGCAGTGGCCACAGGACTGGAAAATCTCAGTTTTCATTCCAATCCCAAAGAAAGGCAATGCCAAAGAATGTTCAAACTACTGCACAATTATACTCATCTCACACACTAGCAAAGTAATGCTCAAAATTCTCCAAGCCAGGCTTCAACAGTACATGAACTGTGAACTTCCCGATATTCAAGCTAGATTTAGAAAAGGCAGAGGAACTGGAGATCACATTGTCAACATCTGTGGATCATCAACAAGGCAAAACATTTCCAGAAAAACATCTACTTCTGCTTTATTGACTGCGTCAAAGCCTTTGACTGTGTGGATCACAATAAACATGGAAAATTCTTCAAGAGATGAGAATACCAGACAACCTGACCTGCCTCCTGAGAAATCTGTGTGCAGGTCAAAAAGCAACAGTTAGAACTGGACATGGAGTAGCAAACTGATTCTAACTGGGAAGGAGTACGTCAAGGCTGCATATTGTTACCCTGTTTATTTAACTTCTATGCAGGGTACATCATGTGAATTGCCAGGCTGGATGAAGCACAAGCTGGAATTAAGATTGTTTGGAGAAATATCAATAACCTCAGATATGCAAATGATACAACCTTTATGACTTATAGTGAAGAAGAAATAAAGAGCCTGTTGATGAAAGTGAAAAAAAGTGAAAAATTTGGCTTAATACTCAACAGTGAGAAAACTAAGATCATTCCACCCCATCATATCACTTCATGGTAAATTGAAGGGGAAATAATGGAAATAGTAAGAGACTTTATTTTGGGGGCTCCAAAATCACTGTAGATGGTGACTAAAGCTATGAAATTAAAGGATGCTTGCTCCTTGGAAGAAAAGCCATGATCAAGCTAGACAGCATGTTAAAAAGCAGAGGTGTTACTTTGCCAACAAAGGTCCATCTCATCAAAGCAATGGTTTTTCCAGTGGTCATGTTGGATGGAGAAGGCAATGACAACCCACTCCAGTACTCTTGCCTGAAAAATCCCATGGATGGAGGAGACTGGTGGGCTGCAGTCCATGGGGTCGCTAAGAGTCAGACATGACTGAGCAACTTCACTTTCACTTTTCGCTTTCATGCATTGGAGAAGGAAACCCACTCCAGTACTCTTGCCTGGAGAATCCCAGAGATGGAGGAGCCTAGTGGGTTGCCATCTATGGGGTCACACAGAGTCAGACACAACTGAAGCGACTTAGCAGCAGCAGCAGCACGTATGGATGTGAGAGTTGGACTATAAAGAAAGCCGAGTGGTGAAGAATTGAAGCTTTTGAACTGTGGTGTTAGAGAAGACCCTTAGAGAGTCCCTTGGACTGCAAGGAGATCCAACCAGTCCATTCTAAAGGAAATCAGTCCAGCATATTAATTGGAAGGACTGATGCTGAAGCTGAAACTCCCAATACTTTGGCCACCTGATGAGAAGAACTGACATATTGGAAAATACCCTGATGCTGGGCAAAATTGAAGGCAGGATGAGAAGGGGATGACAGAGGATGAGATGGTCAGATGGCAATCACAGACTCGTTGGACATGAGTTTGAGTAAGCTCTGGGAGTTGGTGATGGATAGGGAAACCTGGCATCCTGCAGTCCACAGGGTAGCAAAAAGTTGGACACAACTGAGCAAATAAACTGAACTGAATACTTTCTGATGTTTCAATAATGGTAAGATATGTAGTATGGTTTTTAGGTATCAGAACTTGTGTCATGCAGTAAGGAATATAGTATTTTTGTTTAATCACCACAACACTGCCAGCATCCACCATGAGACAAGGAATGTTGTTTTTCTTATTTTATGGAAAAGGCATATGACTTTTAAAGCATCAAGCAGCTTACCCCACTAACAAACTAGCTGTGGTACAGCAAAGACTCAACATTGTTCTGTCTGGTATCAGAGCTGAGATTTAAGTCGCTATATTCTCCCATATGGCTTGTCTCTTAGCCTCAGAGAATGGAAACTATACTAGGAACATACCTTCTCTGTCCATGCAGCCTCTTTGCCCTTTTAATGAAGAACTAGTAAGAACCACACTCATTAATAATATCTCAACCATGAGCAGTGAGATCCAGTTGGAAATGGCAACCCACTCCAGTGTTCTTGCCTAGAGAATCCCAGGGACAGGGGAGCCTGGTGGGCCGCCATCTATGGGGTCGCACACAGTCGGACACGACTGAAGCGACTTAGCAGCAGCAGCAGCAGCATATGTTTAATTGAATCACTTTGCTGTACACCTGAAACTAACACACATTTTTCATCAACTATATACTCCAATATACAATAAAAATTTGTAATTAATTAAAATAATAAATATTGATATTGAGCATCTTCTCACGTGCCTATGGGCCATGTGTAAGCCTTCTTTGGAGAAATGTCTATTTAGATCTTCTGCCCATTCTTTGATTGGGTTCCCTGTCTTTATTTTTGAGTTGTAACAGCTTTTTACTTAGCAGCAGCAGCAGCAGCATATGTTTAATTGAATCACTTTGCTGTACACCTGAAACTAACACACATTTTTCATCAACTATATACTCCAATATACAATAAAAATTTGTAATTAATTAAAATAATAAATATTGATATTGAGCATCTTCTCACGTGCCTATGGGCCATGTGTAAGCCTTCTTTGGAGAAATGTCTATTTAGATCTTCTGCCCATTCTTTGATTGGGTTCCCTGTCTTTATTTTTGAGTTGTAACAGCTTTTTGTATATTTTGAAAATTAAGCCCTTGTCAGCTGCATCATTTGCAAATATCTTCTCCCAGTCTGTAGTTTGCCTTTTTTGTTTTGTTTATGGTTTCCTTTGCTGTGCAAAAGTGTATAAGTTTGATGGGGACCTATTTCTTTATTGCTTTTCCTCATCTATTTTTTTTCTGTTTTATAACATATAATTTTCAAAGGTTGTACAATTATACAGAAAAAAAAAGGAGGGGCAAACAACCTGTAGAATTCCACAGGATCCTTCTTCAAAATGCATTGGCATTGAAATTGTGAAGGAGAAATAAACAAATGGGACCAAAGCAAACTTGCAGAGTGATGAATTGGCCTAATTTCAATACTTCTGTGTCTCTGGGACTCAGGAAGCCCAAGGAGAGGGAGAGGGATGAGAGAAGGGCAGGTTAGTGGAATGGTCAGGACACAGACGACATTTATCAATTAAGTTTGCCACCTGAACTGGCACCGGAAACAATACCTGGGTTGGCAGAAAAGTTCCTTCAAGTTTTCTTAAGATGGTATAGAAAACCCTAAGGAAACTCAATACAATGAAGAGGTCAGTGATCATCCAAGGCAAGCTCAAGAGGTGGAAGCAGGAAGCCCTGAGCTTGACCCTCCATGACCGTCTTGCCAGTTTAAATCTATTTCTCACTCCCACTGTATAATCATAAGGGATTTGATTTAAGTCATACCTGAATGATCTAGCGATTTTCCCTACTTTCTTCATTTTAAGTCTGCATTTGCTAATAAGGAGTTCATGATCTGAGCCACAGTCAGCTCCTGGTCTTGTTCTTGTTGACTGTATAGAGCTTCTCCATCTTTGGCTGCAAAGAATATAATCAGTCTGATTTCAGTGTTGACCATCTGGTGATGTCCATGTGTAGAGTCTTCTCTTGTGTTGTTGGAGGAGGGTGTTTGCTATGACCAGTGCATTTTCTTGGCAAAACTCTATTAGTCTTTGGCCTACTTCATTCCACATTCCAAGGCCAAATTTGCCTGTTACTCCAGATGTTTTTTGACTTCCTACTTTTGCATTCCAGTCACCTATAATGAAAAGAATATCTTTTTTGGGTGTTAGTTCTGAAAGATCTTGTAGGTCTTCATAGAACCGTTCAACTTCAGCTTCTTCAGCATTACTGGTTGGGACATAGATTTGGATAACTGTGATATTGAATTGTTTGCCTTGGAAACGGAAAGAGATCATTCTGTCGTCTTTGAGATTGCATCCAAGTACTGCATTTCGGACTCTTTTGTTGACCATGACGGCTACTTCATTTCTTCTGAGGGATTCCTGCCCGCAGTAGTAGCTATAATGGTCATTTGAGTTAAATTCACCCATTCCAGTCCATTTTAGTTCTCTGATTCCTAGAATGTTGACATTCACCCTTGCCATCTCTTGTTTGACCACTTCCAATTTGCCTGATTCATGGACCTGACGTTCCAGGTTCCTATGCAATATTGCTCTTACAGTGTTGGACCTTGATTCTATCACCAGTCACATCCACAACTGGGTATTGTTTTTGCTTTGGCTCCATCCCTTCATTCTTTCTGGAGTTATTTTTCCACTGATCTCCAGTAGCATATTGGGCACCTAATGACCTGGGGAGTTCCTCTTTTGGTATCCTATCATTTTGCTTTTTCATACTGTTCATTGGGTTCTCAAGGCAAGAATACTGAAGTGGTTTGCCATTCCCATCTCCAGTGGACCACATTCTGTCAGACCTCTCCACCATGACCCGCCCGTCTTTGGTTGCCCCATGGGCATGGCTTAGCTTCATTGAGTTAGAGAAGGCTGTGGTCCTAGTGTGTTTAGATTGACTAGTTTTTTGTGAGTATGGTTGCAGTGCATCTGCCCTCTGATGCCCTCTTGCAACACCTACCATCTTACTTGGGGTTCTCTCACCTTGGGTGTGGGGTATCTCTTCATGGCTGCTCCAGCAAAATGCAGCCACTGCTCCTTACCTTGGATGAGGGATATCTCCTCACAGCCACCCTTCCTGACCTTCAGTGTGGGATGGCTCCTCTAGGCCCTCCTGCGCCCACACAGCCACTGCTTCTTGGACGTGGGGTTGCTCCTTCTGGCCGCCACCCCTGGCCTCGGGCATGGGGTGGCTCCTCTCGGCCACTGTCCCTGGCCTCAGATGCGGGGTAGCACCTCTCAGCCATTCCTGCACCATCACAGCCTGGCACTCTCAGCTTCTCCCCCTGACCTCGGATGTGGGATAGCTCCTCTTGGCTGCACTTAGTTCGCTGGTTGCAGCTGTCTGTGCTTAGTGAGAGAGACTACTATATGCCAATAAAATGGACAATGTGGAAGAAATGGACAAATTCTTAGAAAATCCTTTTTATTTCTGTGTTGTCTCTTGTGATCTCTCCATTTTCATTTCTAATTTTATTGATTTGATTTTTCTCCTTTGTTTCTTGATGAGTCTGGCTAATGGTTTTTTCTAAGAATTTGTCCATTTCTTCCAAGTTGTCCATTTTACTGGCATATAATTGTTGATAGTAGTCTCTTATGATCCTTTCTGTGTTGTCTGTTGTGATCTTACCATTTTCATTCCTAATTTTATTGATTTGATTTTTCTCCCTTTGTTTCTTGATGAGTCCGTCTAATGATTTGTCAATTTTACTTATCCTTTCAAAGAACCAGCTTTTGGCTTTGTTGGTTTTTGCTATGGTCTCTTTTGTTTCTTTTGTATTTATTTCTGCCCTAATTTTTAAGATTTCTTTCCTTCTACTAACCCTGGGGTTTTTCATTTCTTCTTTTTCTAGTTGCTTTAGGTGTAGAGTTAGGTTATTTATTTGACTTTTTTCTTGTTTCTTGAGGTATGCCTGTATTGCTATGAACTTTCCCCTTAGCACTACTTTTACAGTGTCCCACAGGCTTTGGGTTGTTGTATTTTCATTCGTTTCTATGCATATTTTGATTTCTTTTTTTATTTCTTCTGTGATTTGTTGGTTATTCAGCAGTGTGTTGTTCAGCCTCCATATGTTGGAATTTTTAATAGTTTTTCCCCTGTAATTGAGATCTAATCTTACTGCATTGTGGTCAGAAAAGATGCTTGGAATGATTTCAATTTTTTGAATTTACCAAGGCTAGATTTATGGCCCAGGATGGGATCTATCCTGGAGAAGGTTCCATGTGTGCTTGAGAAAAAGGTGAAATTCATTGTTTTGGGGTTAAATGTCCTATAGATATCAATTAGGTCTAGCTGGTCTATTGTATCATTTAAAGTTTGTGGTTCCTTGTTAATTTTCTGTTTAGTTGATCTATCCATAGGTGTGAGTGGGGTATTAAAGTCTCCCACTATTATTGTGTTATACTTGACTTCACATTCCAGGATGTCTGGCTCTAGATTAGTGATCACACCATCATGATTATCCAGGTCATGAAGATCTTTATTCTCCTGTAATTGAGATATAATCTTACTGCATTGTAGTCAGAAAAGATGCTTGGGATGATTTAATTTTTTTGAATTTACTAAGGCTAGATTTATGGCCCAAGATGTGATCTATCCTGGAGAAGGTCCCGTGTGCACTTGAGAAAAAGGTGAAATTCATTGTTTTGGGGTGAAATGTCCTATAGATATCAATTAGGTATAACTGGTCTATTGTATCATTTAAAGTTTGTGTTTCCTTGTTAATTTTCTGTTTAGTTGATCTATCCATAGGTGTGAGTGGGGTATTAAAGTCTCCCACTATTATTGTGTTATTGTTAATTTCCCCTTTCATACTTGTTAGCATTTGTCTTACATATTGTGGTGCTCCTGTGTTGGGTGCATATATATTTATAGTTGTTATATCTTCTTGGATTGATCCTTTGATCATTATGTAGTGTCCTTCTTTGTCTCTTTTCACAGCTTTTGTTTTAAAGTCTATTTTATCTGATATGAGTATTGCTACTCCTGCTTTCTTTTGGTCTCTATTTCCATGGAATATCTTTTTCCAGACCTTCACTTTCAATCTGTATGTGTCCCTTGTTTTGAGGTGTAGGTCTCTTGTAGACAACATATATAGGGGTCTTGTTTTAGTATCCATTCAGCTAGTCTTTGTCTTTTGGTTGGGGCATTCAACCCATTTACATTTAAGGTAATTATTGATAAGTATGATCTCATTGCCATTTTTTGGGGGTTCAAGTTTATACACCCTTTCTGTGTTTCTTGTTTAGAGAAGATCCTTTAGCATTTGTTGGAGAGCTGGCTTTGTGGTGCTGAATTCTCTCAGCTTTTGCTTCTCTGTAAAGCTCTTGATTTCTCCTTCATATTTGAATGAGATCCTTGCTGGGTACAGTAATCTGGGCTGTAGGTTATTTTCTTTCATCATTAAGTATGGCCTGCCATTCCCTCCCGGCCCCAAGAGTTTCTATTGAAAGATCAGCTGTTATCCTTGTGGATATCCTTGTGTGTTATTTGTTGTTTTTCCCTTGCTGCTTTTAATATTTGTTCTTTGTGTTTGATCTCCGTTAATTGGATTAATATGTGTCTTGGGGTGTTTTGCCTTGGGTTTATCCTGTTTTGGACTCTCTGGGTTTCCTGGACTTGGGTGTTCTTGGATTGATCTTTTAACCATTATGTAGTGTCCTTCTTTGTCTCTTTTCACAGCCTTTGTTTTAAAGTCTATTTTATCAGATATGAGTATTGCTCCTCCTGCTTTCTTTTGGTACTATTTGCATGGAATATCTTTTTCCAGCCCCTCACTTTCAGTCTGTATGTGTCCCTTGTTTTGAGGTGGGTTTCTTGTAGACAACATATATAGGGGTCTTGTTTTTGTATCCATTCAGCCAGTCTTTGTCTTTTGGTTGGGACATTCAACTCATTTTCATTTAAGGTAATTATTGACAAATATGATCCTGTTTCCATTTACTTTAGTGTTTTGGGTTCAAGTTTATACACCCTTTCTGTGTTTCTTGTCTAGAGAAGATCCTTTAGCATTTGTTGGAGAGCTCATTTGGTGGTGCTGAATTCTCTCAGCTTTTGCTTGTCTGTAAAGCTTTTGATTTCTCCTTCATATTTGAATGAGATCCTTGCTGGGTACAGTAATCTTGGCTGTGGGTTATTTTCTTTCATCACTCTAAGTATGTCTTGCCATTCCCTCCTGGCCTGAAGAGTTTCTATTGAAGATCAGCTGTGATCCTGATGGGAATCCCCTTGTGTGTTATTTGTTGTTTATCCCTTGCTGCTTTTAATATTTGTTCTTTGTGTTTGATCTTTGCTAATTTGATTAATATGTGTCTTGAGGTGTTTTGCCTTGGGTTTTTCCTGTTTGGGACTCTCTGGGTTTCTTGCACTTGGGTGACTATTTCCTTCCCCATTTTAGGGAAGTTTTCAACTAGTATCTCAAGTATTTTCTCATGGCCTTTCTTTTTGTCTTCTTCTTCTGGGACTCCTATGATTCGAATGTTGGGGCATTTAACATTGTCCCAGAGGTCTCTGAGGTTGTCCTCATTTCTTTTAATTCTTTTTTCTTTTATCCTCTCTGTTTCATTTATTTCTACCATTCTGTCTTCTGCCTCACTAATCCTGTCTTCTGCCTCCATTATTCTACTGTTGGTTCCCTCCAGAGTGTATTTGAGCTCATTTATTGCATTATTCATTGTATATTGACTCTTTTTTATTACTTCTAGGTCCTTGTTAAACATTTCTTGCATCTTCTCAATCTTTGTCTCCAGGCTATTTATCTGTAATCCATTTTGTTTTCAAGATTTTGGATCATTTTCACTGTCATTATTCAAAATTCTTTATCAAGTATATTCCCTATCTCTTCCTCTTTGGGTTGGTGGGCATTTATCTTGTTCCTTTACCTGCTGGGTATTTCTCTCCCTTTTCATCTTGTTTATATTGCTGTGTTTGGGGTGGCCTTTCCATATTCTGGCCGTTTGTGGTTCCTCTTTATTGTGGACGTTTCTCACTGTGGGTGGGGTTGGACCTGTGGCTTGTCAAGGTTTCCTGGTTAGGGAAGCTTGTGTCAGTGTTCTGGTGGGTGGAGCTGGATTTCTTCTCTCTGGAGTACACTGAAGTGTCCAGTAATGGTTTTTGAGATGTCAGTGAGTTTGGTGTGACTTTGGGCAGCCTGTATATTGAGGCTCAGGGCTATGTTCCTGTGTTGCTGGAGAATTTGTGTGGTATGTCTTTCTCTGGAACTTGTTGGCCTTTGAGTGGTGCTTGGTTTCAGTGTAGGTATGGAGGCGTTTGATGAGCTCCTATCAATTAATGTTCCCTGGAGTCAGGAGTTCTCGGGTGTTCTCAGGATTTGTACTTAAGCCTCCTGCCTCTGGTTTTCAGTCATATTCTTACAGTAGCCTCAAGACTTCTCCATCTATATAGCACTGATGATAAAACATCTAGGTTGATGGTGAAAAGTTTCCCACAATGAGGGACACCTGGAGAGGTACACAGAGTTACATGGAGAAGAGAAGAGGGAGGAGGGAGATAGAGGTGACCAGGAAGAGAAGAGGGGGCATCAAAAGGGGAGAGAGCAAGCTAGCCAGTAATCACTTCCCTATGTGCTCTTCACAGTCTGGAACGCCTCAGAGATGTTCATGGAGTTACACAGAGAAGAGAAGAGGGAGGAAGGAGACAGAGGTGGCCAGGAGGATAAAAGAGGGAATCAAAAGGAGAGAGACAGATCCAGCTAATAATCAGTTTCCTAAGTTGTTCTCCACAGCCCAGAACGCACAAAGAGATTCACAGGGTTGGACAGAGAAGAAAGGGGGAGGGAGTAGATACAGGCAACCTGGTGGAGAAAAAGGAAAATCCAAAGAGGGGAGAGCAATCCAGCCAGTAATCTCGCTCCCAAGTAAAAATGGGTACTGAAGATTGGGTTCTTAAAGGTACAAAATTGATAACAAATACCAAAAGTAAAGATTAGAAATCTAAAGTAGAGGTTAGATTCTCAAAAATACAATATTAAAGAAAAGAACAAAGTCACAAAAGTTATAATATATATATATATGAAGTTTGCTTTAAAAATAGGGTCTTTTTTATTTTGCAAAGTAATAGTAGGTTATAAAAATGAAAATTAAAGATGTAATAGAGTCGGACACCACTGAGCAACTTCCCTTTCACTTTTCGCTTTCATACATCGGAGAAGGAAATGGCAACCCACTCCAGTGTTCTTGCCTGGAGAATCCCAGGGACAGGGGAGCATGATGGGCTGCTATCTAGGGGTCACACAGAGTTGGACACGACTGAAGTGACTTACCAGCAGCAGAGGAGTTTTAAAAATTTGTTTTTAATTTAAAAAATGATAATAGTAAAAATATATTTAAGACTTTCTCTGGTGTCGTTGTGGACAGTGTGGGGTCAGTTCACCTTCAGGTAGTTCCTTGATCTGGCTTACACTTCTCAAGATCTATAGGCCCATTCCTATGTAGTTGGTGCTACTTCCAATGAGGTTCCCTCTGTTTATTTTCGCTTCTCTTTGCTGGCCTCTACAGTGTCTACTTTCCACCCTCACACAAGGGGGCGGTGGTGGTCACTTTTTTTTTCACTTGTTCAGTCATGCTATGGGGAGGGAGGAACATGGCAAGCAAGGCAAACAAATATCACTGGCATCTGTGGGAGTGCTCCCAGTGTTTCAGCCACACTGGGTTTGTCCCCACTCATAGCATGTGAGCTTTCCCAGTCTACACCGCTCAGGCCGTAGGTTGCTGTGCCAGGAACTGTCTGAGGCCAGTCCTGGGATGAGTGCAGTTCCCAGGTCAAAGCCACTCAGGTTCAGGTTCTCGGTACTCCACAAAGGTGCAGACTTGATTGGGCCTGCATTTTGTGCCCTTCCCTGGTCGGAGCAGCTCAGGTGACCAGGTGCTTGGCGGGCTGATACTTATTGCCTCCCGCCTCCCAGCCGCTCTGTTTTCTGGGTGTACAACAGGCGCACCTTCTCAGGTGTGCCTGTGTCTCCTCTGGGGAGCTGATCTCTGACTGCGACCCTCCCGGCGGATGTCGACCATCCAGAATCCCAAGGAGTCTTGGTTAGCAACGAAGCCTGCTTGCAGTTTGGTAGGTGATGCCTCTCTGGGGCTGTGATTGCCCTCTTCCGGCTCTGGCTGCCCTTGCCTGCCTGTCTCCAGCAGGGGATGGGCCGGTCTGCAGCCGCCTAGCTCTGTTCAGTCCTTTGTTCTGTGAGTGGGCCTGGTAGTGTTTTAGGTTAGGGCTTTTCGCGGGATAGCTATCCCACAGTCTGGTTTGCTACCTCAAGTCAGTCCCCTCAGATTGCCCTCGGGGCACTCAGGCTTGGTCCTTACTCTAAGCAATGCAGCCCGCGCCTCCCTGCCCAGCCTCCGCTTGCTGGTAGCGGATGGAAGCTATTGCGCTGCTTCTCCGCTGGGAGTTGCCTGAGGCACGGAATCTGTGGCTGTAAATTATTTATTTATTTTTCCTCCTGGTTATGTTGCCCACTGAAGTTCCAAGGCTCACCACAGATTCTCCGGTGAGAGTGTTTCCTGGTGTTTGGAAACTTCTCTCTTTTTTAAGACTCCCTTCCCGGGGTTGGAGCTCCGTCCCTCCCTCTATTGTCTCTCTCTTTATCTTTTATAGTTTTTTCCTACCTCCTTTTGAAGACAATGGACTGCCTTTCTGGGTGCCTGATGTCCTCTCCCAGCATTTAGGAGTTGTTTTGTGGAATTTGCTCAGCGTTCAAAAGTTATTTCAATGAATTTGTGGGGGAGAAAGTGGTCTCCCCATCCTATTCCTCCACCATCTTAGAGAATATCTCCATTTCGGATTTTAAATTGCTCAGCTGGAATTCCATCCCTCCACTAGCTATGTTCTTAGTAATTCTTCCTAAGGCCCACTTGACTTCATACTCCAAGATGCCTGGTTCTAAATGAGTGACAACACCATCGTGGCTATCCAGGTCATTAAGACCTTTTTTGTACACTTCTTCTGTCTGTTTTTGTCACCGCTTTTTCATCTCATCTGCTTCTGTTAGGTCGTTTTCATTTGTCCTTTACTGTGCCCATCTTTGCATGAAATGTTCCCTTGGTATCTCACATTTTCTTGAACAGACCTCTAGGCTTTCCCTTTCTGGTTTTTTTTTTTCCCCCTCTATTTGCATTGATCATCTAGGATGGCTTCCTTACCTCTCCTTGCTACTCTTGGGAATTCTGCATTCAGATGGAGGGATCTTTTCTTCTCTCCTTTGACTTTCACATCTCTTCTTTTCTCAGATATTTGTCAGGCCTCCTCAGAAATCATTTTGTCTTCTTACATTTCTTTTTCTTGAGGATGGTTTTGGTCACCACCTACTGTAAAATGTCATGAACCTCCATCCATAGTTCTTCAGGAACTCTGTGTACCACATATAATCCCGTAAATCTATTTGTCACTTCCTCTGTATAATATCAGATTTAATTTAGGTCATAGCTGAATGGCCTAGTGGTTTTTCCTACTTTCTTCAATTTAAGCCTGAATTTTTCAATAAGAAGCTCATGATCTAAGCCACAGTCAGCTCCCGGTCTTGCTTTTGCTGACTGTATAGAGGTTCTCCACCTTTGGCTACAAGGAATATAATCTGTCTGATTTCAGTATTGACCATCTGGTAATGTCCATGTGTAGAGTCTTCTCTTATTTTGTTGGAAGAGTGTTTTTACTATGACTAGTGTGTACTCTAGACAAACTCAAAATAGCCTTTTCCTGCCTTCATTTTTTGCTCCAAAGCCAAACTTGCCTGTTACTCCAGGAATCTCTTGAAGTTTCAGATTTAATTTAGGTCATAGCTGAATGGCCTAGTGGTTTTTCCTACTTTCTTCAATTTAAGCCTGAATTTTTCAATAAGAAGCTCATGATCTAAGCCACAGTCAGCTCCCGGTCTTGCTTTTGCTGACTGTATAGAGGTTCTCCACCTTTGGCTACAAGGAATATAATCTGTCTGATTTCAGTATTGACCATCTGGTAATGTCCATGTGTAGAGTCTTCTCTTATTTTGTTGGAAGAGTGTTTTTACTATGACTAGTGTGTACTCTAGACAAACTCAAAATAGCCTTTTCCTGCCTTCATTTTTTGCTCCAAAGCCAAACTTGCCTGTTACTCCAGGAATCTCTTGAAGTCCTACTTTTTCATTCCAATCCCCTACGATGAAAAGGACATCTTTGGGGGGTTAGTTCTAGAAGGTCATGTAGGTCTTCACAGAAGCATAAACCTATGAAAAGATTGAACATATCTCAAATAATCAACCTGACAAAAAAAATTGCTGGGATATCCTCATATATTCATATAACTGACAGCTTTTAAAATGAATCTGGATCAAGTGGTACAGGAAATGCAATAACAGGAGTTTTTGTACATTGTTTGCAGGAGTAAAACTGAATCCTGCCTTGAGATGTATATTTCACTGTATCTCAACAGTAGATCATTTGTCCGTCTCACTACACAACCAACCCAATGTTAGTTCCAGATGGAAAATGTAGACCAAAAGCCATGGAGATACAGCAAAACCTCAGAGATAGTCCAGGCTGTGTTCCAGACCAGGGCAATAAATTGAATATCATAATAAAGTGAATCACACAAATTTTTGATTTCCCACTTTGTATATAGTTTAATTGACACTGTCTGACATCTGTTAAGTGTGCAATAGCTTTACGATTAAATAAATAATATACAGAATTTCATTAACAACACTTTGTTTCTAAAATAAAGTAGTTTGAGCATCATCTCTGTCTTCAAGAGTCAAAATCTTTTTGCTGGTGGAGGGTCTTGTCTCAGTGTCTATCTGCATGACTTGAGGGATCTCAGCTCCTGGAGCAGGGATTCGTCTTGGGCCACAGCAGTGAAAGCCTGGAATCCTAGCCACTGGGTCTCCAGGGAACTCCCTGAGTAGTCTTTTCATGGTGTCTCCAACAAGTCTTTATCCTTCGGTTCTCAAACTATCTCAAGATGTTTTCCTTTGTTTCCTTCTGGAAGTTGCAGAGCTTTAACTTACATGCTTGGATTTGTGGTTCATTTCACATTAATTTTTATGTATGAAGTAAGAGAGGAGTTGAGGTTCAGTTTTTTATATTATTATTCAAATTTTAAAATATTTTCCAAATTTTTCTTGACAGTCTGTGAAACATAACTTCTTGCCTCCTGCGTGCTTGCTCAGTCACTCAATTGTGTCCGACTTTTTGTGACCCCGTGGACTGTACACTGCCAGGCTTCTCTGTCCATGGAATTCTCCAGGCAAGAATATTGGAGTGGGCTGCTAGGCTCTCCTCCAGGGTCTTGGATTTGTGGTTCATTTCACATTAATTTTTATGTATGAAGTAAGAGAGGAGTTGAGGTTCAGTTTTTTATATTATTATTCAAATTTTAAAATATTTTCCAAATTTTTCTTGACAGTCTGTGAAACATAACTTCTTGCCTCCTGCGTGCTTGCTCAGTCACTCAATTGTGTCCGACTTTTTGTGACCCCGTGGACTGTACACTGTCAGGCTTCTCTGTCCATGGAATTCTCCAGGCAAGAATATTGGAGTGGGCTGCTAGGCTCTCCTCCAGGGGATCTTCCTGACCCAGGGATCAAACCCCCATCTCCTCTGTCTCCTGCATTGCAGGCAGATTCTTTACCCACTGACCCACCTGGGAATCCCCAACTTCTTGCATATTGACCTTGAAATCTGTGGATTTGGAAGGTTTACTTTTATCTCTTTTTGTTTTTTCCTTATTATTATCTTGTACATAATCATATCTGTGGGAAAAAACAATTTTATTCTGTCCTTTCCAACCTTTATGATTTTTATTTCTTCCATGTATTATTGCATTGGTGAGGACCTCTCATATGTTGAAACAGGCGGAAAGATTCAGTATTTCACCATTAAGAATGATGTTAACACTCAGGATTGTGTGTGTGTGGTTGTTATTGTTTTTGCAGATACCTTATATCAGACAGAAAAATTATCTTCTAGTCCAGTTTACCGAGAATTTTTATCATAAAATAGATGATAGATTTTGTTAAATGCTTTTCTACATCTGTTGGGAGGTTCATATAATTTTTCTATATAATTCTGCTAATATGATGTTACACTAATTGTTTTTCACATGTTAAATCAACCTTGAATTCCTAGGATAAACTTCACCTGATCAAGACGTTATATTTTTTAAATTATTGCTGGATTTATGTTTATAATATTTCATTGAGAATTTCTACCTTTATGTTCATGAGGGATACTGGTGGGTAACTTTTTCCTGTTTTGGTAATGTCTTTCTGGAATTTTAGTATTTAAATTATATTGACCTCATAAAAGAAGGCAAGAACTGCTCCATCCGTTTCTACATTCTGAAAAAAAAAAAGCTTTTGTATAATAGTACTGGTATTGTTTCTACCTTAAATATTTGCTGTAATTCACCTGTAAATTTGGGCCTAGAGTTTTGTTTGTGGGAAAAGTGAAAGTATTAGTCATTTACTCATGTCTGACTCTTTTCGACCCTGTGGACTGTAGCCCGCCAGGCTTCTCTCTCCATGGGATTTTCCAGTCAAGAATACTGGAGTGGGTTGCTCTTCCCTTTTCCAGGGGATCGTTTCAACCCAGGGATGGAATCTGGGTCTCCTGCATTGCAGGCAGATTCTTTACTGGCTGAGCCACCAGGGAAGAAAGGTTGTTTATATTGCAAATCCAATTTCTGTGATAGATAAAGTACTATTCAAGCTTTAAAATTTCTTCTTAAATTGGTTTTGGCTATTTGAAGCTTTCAAGAAATGTATTTCTATCATCTAAATTGCTGAACTTACATGCATAAAAATATTTATAACATTTCCTGATCATGCTTTTAATATCTGCAAGATTGTACTCATATCTTCTATTTCTTTCCTGATATTGACTTTTTTCCCCCCTCTATTCTTGGTCAGTATTGCTAGGAGCTTCCCTGGTACCTCAGGGGACTTTCCTGGTGGCCCAGTGGTAAAGGATCTGCCTGCAGTGCGAGAGACCTGGTTCAAACCCTGGGTCAGGAAGATCCCCTGGAGGAGAAAATGGCAACCCACTCCAGTATTCTTGCCTAGAGTATCCCATGGACAGAGGAGCCTGGTGGGCTGCATACAGTCCATAGGGTTGCAAAGAGTTGGATGCAACTGAAGAGACTTAGCATGCATGCACATAAATCAACTATACTTCAATGAAAAAAAAAACAAAAAACAAAAAACAGTTCTCTGAAAAACTTAATCAAGAGGGAATTAGGCAAGTTCCACCCAATCCACCATGCTGGAGGCTTGTTTTTCACTTGAGAAAGAGCAGAGACTGTAGAACAACCTCACAGCTGTTTATGTCTTCCAGTAACTTTTTCTAACCTTTTCTCCATCTGCTTTTGCAGTAGGAAAAATCATTTTCTCCATGTGATGGGTCTTCAACACCCCCTTCCCTACCTCCTAGATACTGTACTCCAAGATACTATCCTAAATTACAGTGATTCATTATTCCTATTAAAACAAACAGTATCCTCAAATTACCCAGCAAACCAAACAATTGTGAACAGTAAATCCAAACAGTAAAACACGGGCACACATTGGGTAAATGTTATTTTCCCCGAACAAGAAAAGCTTTCGGCAAAGTGTTTAACTTGAATACAACAAAAGGCAATTTAATTTAGTAATACAGCTGGGTGAAAAATGGGGACCTCGGGTTTAATAAGAAGGGGAGAAAGACACGCATATATCATCCAAAAGGATAATTATGAGAAACTATTTTGTATGATCCAGCTAAATCAAAGCTTCTAATGCTTTTTTACTCCTGTCAAAATAGGGAGATTTAAGGCCTTAAAAATGGGAATTTTGCAGACTTCACTGCCAAGAAAAAAATGATTTGTCTCTTGATAAATTACTATTGGGCTTTATACTCAGGAAAAAATACACTTACATTGAAATAAATGCCAAGGAATGGCTAGAGAATTTATATTATTCGTTCATATCTGTCAGTGGATTGGTGGGGAGACAGCAGTCCCATTTAAAATGTCTCCCGCTGGCTGACAGGATGCCACAGAGGCAAGATGAAAAACTCCGGTGATGGGGTGCAGGCTCAGACCCCCAGGAGGCTGTGTAGACCTGCCGCTGTACTGTTTGACTTCTTTTTCTCCCCGGAACCAAAGCATCCTATCCCCTCTGGATTTCACACTTCACGAAGAACCCCCAATTATGGACACATGTCTTTTTACAGATTCTGAATATTTCTGTGCTGCTTGTACATGTTCTAAACAAATCTGTCTTCCAAAACAGAAGAGGAAACAGGAAAAAGAAAAATGTTGGCAATTGCAAAGCCACAATAAGTCAATGATTAAGGGTCTGGTGAAGACTGTGTACACCTGGCTTTTCATCGTCTCCATCAAAGTCTTGATGAGAGCACACTGGTCATTGACCTAGGGACCCAGACTCCAACTGCACTTCTTTCACAACCTGTGCAAACCTTTGGCAAAACAGGTCACGACTTCAGGCCTCAGTTTTCCCATCTGTAAAATGGCTGGTTTGGATAAGCAATTTCCCCCTGTGTTTCTGCGAAATACTTCATTTGAGATACGTGGTATCCCTGGTGGCTCAGATAGTAAAGAATCTGCCTGCAATGCAGGAGACCCAGATTTTGATTCCTTGGTCAGGAAGATCCCTTCAAAAAGAGAATGGCAACCTACTCCTATATTTTTGCCTGGGAAATTTCATGGACAGAGGAACCTGGTGGGCTACTGTCCATGGGGTCACAATGAGTTGGATGCAACTGAGCAACTAACATTTCCACTTTTATACAAAAGTGTATTCTATATCATAGACTAAAGCAGAATGGCTCCAGCCAAAGCAGAGAGCTTCTTCCTTTCTTCCATTTCTCCACCTTCTGAAAATGAAAGTCACTCAGTCGTGTTCAACTCTTTGCGACCCCATGGACTGCATAGTCCATGGAATTCTCCAGGCCAGAACCCTGGAGTGGGTAGCCTTTCCCTTCTCCAGGGGATCTTCCCAACCCAGGGATCAAACTCAGGTCTCCTACATTGCAGGTGGTTCTTTACCAGCTGAACCACAAGGGAAGCCCTAATTCTTCAGAACTCTAGGGCTTCAGGAATACACTTTGAGAATTACTAACCTGAATATTTTCTAAGGATCCATCTGGTATGAATACACCTCGGTTCTGAGGCTGGTCTGCTCCTGAAACAATCAATATAGGCTGTGAAATGGTCAGATAGCTCTGATGGCCTTCCTTTCCTCCATGGTGATGATGTGCCTGTTGCGGGGGGTAGGGGCAGACAGGGGTCTTCTCCACAAAGCCAAGCTCCCAAGGTTTCATTGCCACTGCTCACCAGGGGGAATTCTCCTGTTCCATAGATAAGGCAGAAACATACAGTAGAGTCTTGGGGGAGCTATTCAAAAATTCACATGTGAATTATCATCCAAATATTTACCATCAGCAATTTGAAAGCTTTCATGCTTGCTAAGGGCCAATGGGCTAGTGTTTATCAGTTCCATACTCCAGTAAATTCTGGAGCACTTTGTTTTTCAAACAAAATAATGCAAAGACATTGTTGTTGTTCGGTTGCTCAGAAGTGTCCAACTCTTTGCGACCCCCATGGACCACAGCACGCCAGGCTTCCCTGTCCTTCAGTATCTCTTGGAGTTTGCTCAAACTCATGTCCATTGAGTCAGTCATGCCATCCAACCATCTCATCTTCTGTTGCCCTCTTCTCCTGCCCTCAATCTTTCCCAGCATAAGGATCTTTCCCAATGAGTCAGCTCTTCCATCAGGTGACCAAAGTATTGGAGCTTCAGCTTCAGCATCAGTCCTTCCAATGAATATTCAGGACTGATTTCCTTTAGGAATGACTGGTTTGATCTCCTTGCAGTCCAAGGGACTCTTAAGAGTCTTCTCCAGCATCACATTTCCAAAGCATCCATTCTTCAGCACTCAGCCTTCCTTATGACCCAACTCTCACATCTGTACATGACTACTGGAAAAACCATAATTTGACTAGATGGACCTTTGTTGGCAGTGATGTCTCAGCTTTTAAATACACTAAGTTAATTATAGGAGCACACTGGAGTCTTTCAAAAGCTGGATGATAACTCATTTGCTATAAAAGTAAATAAATGAAAGAATGGAATACATGCTTTGGGAAAAGAAGATTGTGACTAGTTCTTTTTCCTTTTTTGGACTTTCTTGGCGCTAAAAAAGTGCATCTTTATTTTAAGTTGCAAATCTTTCTAAAATGTCTGGATTGATTTTCTGTCTGAGTAACACCAATTTAAAGTGTTTTCTTCCTAAATCTTTTCTTGTAGTTTACAGAGTACTGTACGTTTCACAAATCACTTTTTAGTTTATAAGCATAGTTTACAGTAGACTTTATACTTTATATGGTGTACCTTTCCAAGGTACTTTACAGTTTACAAAGTCTTTTATGGTTTACACATTCCTTTGTATAAGCCACTTAATTGTTTTCAAAGTATTTGGCATCTTATAAAGCTCTATTATAATTACAAAGCGCTTTGTAGCTTACCAAATGCCTTGCAATTTGTAAAATGATTACAAGCCCATAACCATGTTTAGTTTTAGCAGATGTGAGTGACATAATCACATCTTTCTTTGATGATTACAGGGATCATGCTGGGCATAAGAGTCATAATTATGAACTTGTCTTTACTGAACACAGACCCAGTGTCCCACAGATGCTTATTATTGCCAGATTAATTAAGAATAGCATTGCTCTAAACTGATATAACTGATAAAGGCCAACAAGTTTGGTCTTGATCAGTGGTTCTCCATGGGGGCGATTTTGCCTGCCAGAAGACCTTTGGCAATATATGCAGACATATGTGGTTGTCACAACTAGGAGAAGGGATCTTACTGACACCTAGTGGGTCAAGACCAGGGACATTCTTAAACATCCCACAATGCGCATCACAATATCTTGTAATGTCAAAAACACCGAGGTTCAGAAGCCTCAGTCTGGATAAAGGTCAGACCATTGGACAATATCATACTATTTATCTCTTACATTAGAAGGATGCTCTGTGGAACATCCCTGGTGGTCCAGCAGTTAGGACTCTGCGCTTTATTGCAGGGGGCTTGGGTTCGATCCCTGGTTGGGGAACTAAGATCCCAGAAGCTCTCGACGCAGTCAAAAAAGAAAAAGATACCTTGAGTTGCAAGCAATAGGAAATAGCCTCAAGCTGGCTTAAACATCGCATCCATGTATTATCTCCCCTAACTGGAAATCAAGAAGAAGGTCTGGCTGGGTGATTAAGATGCTGACCTGATTCTCTCCTTTTCTACACTTTTTTTTTTTTCTTCTTTCAGCCTCAGCTCATGTTAAGGCTGATTCCTGGCTGTCATCAGTAATTGGGGCAAATGATCCTGTTCTGAGGAAAGAAAGCCACCTTTTCTTTCCCAGAATCCCAGAAAAACTCTGTGGGTGAATAAACACTCACGTCCTACTCTGACTTCCTTAACTGAAGAGCATACACAAACTAGCATGGACATAGCCTTTTTATATCCCCTGTGCTTTCTCCACCCCTGTCATTCCTTGGTCATTAACTTTTGGCAGATGACTAGGGCTTTTGCAAGAACAAAAACATAATAAAATCACTTGTTCCCACTGGAAACGGTTCCCGTGGAACATCTGAGTAGATTTACTCACAGAAATTCACACTGTTTCCCAGCCTGGAATTCGGAACCATAAATCCTTCTCCCACACATTACACATGCACACAACACGTACTCTCCCTCTTGCAAATTAAAAGCCATATATATCTTGCCAAAGCATTTCTGACATGCAGCTTCAGCATTCAGAGCCTCAGGCAAGCTTTGAGTCTACCATGTGATGTACAACTGGCCAGGGAGGTTGCAAAGCCCAGAATTCAATGACTAGTCAAGAGAATTTGAGATATTTTGGGCAAAGCTCGCTCTCCCTTGTCTAAACAATCTTATCAGCAGGAGGTACCTTATCTAGGGACATATGCTGAGACTAAGCATTCTACATTAAAGGTGAAAAACGAGCTTTATTGCAACATCTTCACGATCAAGCAAATGCTTTCATTTTCCTATTTAACCGTTTTCACATTTTCCTTGGGGTACTGTCAGCTCCAAAGGTTAGCCTTTAGGTCATTTTTTGTGAAGTGGAGTGGGGCTATTGGATACACATCTACCAAAGTCTTCAGGGTATGTGTCTGCTCAGTCATGTCTGACCTTTCATGATCCCATGGACCGTATAGCCCATCAGGCTCCTCTGTCCATGGGATTCTCCAGGCAAGAATTCTGGAGTGGATGGCCATTTCCTCCTCCAGGAGATCTTCCTGACCCAGGGATTGAACCCAAATCTCTTGCTTGGCAAGTGGATTCTTTACCACTGAGCCACCTGGGAAGCCCCACAAGTGCCTTCAAAGGGTACCAATTACATGTAGGACACATTCAGACCTCTGAGCCTGACTTTCAGTCTGCCCCTCAAACACTGAGCCCAGCATTTTCTTTCCAACTACTATTTCCCTACAAGTATCATCTACTCCATTTTGACTGATCTCTAAGTTACATTTCAAATAAGTTTTCTGTGTTTCTGAATTACAGAACCAGGAGGATAGCCGATAATAAAAAGCAACATGCCATATGATCCAGCAGTCTCACTCCTGGACATCTATCTGAAGAAAACCATAATTTGAAAAGATATATGTACCCCAATATTCAGTGCATCACTATTTACAGTAGCCAGGACATTAAAGCAACCTATTAATAAAATCCCATCAACAAATGAATGGAAAAAGATGTGATCTATATATACAATGGAATACTACTCTGCCATAAAAAAGAATGAAACAGTGCCCTTTGCAGCAATATGGATGGATTGAGAGATTATCAGACTAGGTGAAGTTAAGTTAGAAAGAAAGACAGATCTCATATTACTTATATGTAGAATCTAAAATATGATACAAATAAACTTAGTTGCAAAACAGAAAAGACTCACAGACATAGAACACAAACTTTGGTTACAAAGGGGAAAGAGGGTTGGGAAGGGATAAATTAGAAGTTTGGGATGAACAAACTACTATATATAAAACAGATAAAGAACAAAGTCCTCTTGTATAGCACAGGGAACTATATTCAGTGCCTGTAATAAACCATACTTTGGCCACCTCATGCGAAGAGTTGACTCATTGGAAAAGATTTTGATGCTGGGAGGGATTGGGGGCAGGAGGAGAAGGGGACGACAGAGGATGAGATGGCTGGATGGCATCACTGACTCGATGGACGTGAGTCTGAGTGAACTCTGGGAGTTGGTGATGGAGAGGGAGGCCTGGTGTTCTGCGATTCATGGTGTCGCAAAGAGTCGGACACGACTGAGCAACTGAACTGAACTGAAACTGAATAAACCATAATGGAAAAGAATCTAAATAAGAATATATAAATGTGAGTCACCTTGCTGTACTTTAGAAACTAGCACAACATTGTAAATCAAGTATACTTAATTATAAAAAAGTAACTGACTTGGGTGTAAATTTTGACTCCTTCACATATAGGCCACACATTCCTGGAAAAAGCACGTATTTAGTGAGATTCAATTTTATTCATGCAGAAAATGATGATAGTATCACCTTGTGGCATAGATGGGAATGTTAAATAAGATAATTATTCAAGAGAATGGTTATTCACTCCCACTCCTGGGCTTCCTTGGTAGCTCAGAAGGTAAAGAATCTGCAGTGTGGGAGACCTGGATTTGATCCCTAGGTTTCAAAGATCCCGTGGAGAAGGGGATGGTGACTGACTTCTTGCCTGGAGAATTCCAAAGACAGAGGAGTCTGGTGGGCTCCAGTCCATTGGGATGCAAAGAGTCGGACATGAACTGAGCGACTAACACCACTTTCACTTTTGTTTTCAATATGATAAGATTAGTGCCTGTCAGGAAGAAGGTGTTTAATAAAGTTATTATTTTTCCTTTACTTTCTTACCTGCCTATATTGACTTCCTTTGTTCAGTTCAGTTCAGTGGCTCAGTTGTGTCTGACTCCTTGCAACCCCATGAACTGCAGCACGCCAGGTTTCCCTGTCCATCACCAACTGCTGGAGTTACTCAAACTATGTCCATCAAGTTGGTGATGCCACTCAACCATCTCATCCTCTGTCATCCCCTTCTCTCCCACCTTCAGTATTTCCCAGCATCAGGGTCTTTTCCATTGAGTCAGTTCTCAGATGGGCAAAGTTTTGGAGTTTCAGCTTCAGCATCAGTTCTTCCAATGAATATTTAGGACTGATTACCTTTAGGATGGGCAGGTTGGATCTCCTTGCAGCCCAAGGGACTCTCAAGAGTCTTCTCCAGCACCACAGTTCAATATCATCAGTTCTTCTGTGCTCAACATTTTTTATGGTCCAACTCTCACATCCATACATGACCACTAGAAAAACCATAGCTTTGACTAGACAGACCTTTGTTGGCAAAGTAATGTTTCTGTTTCTTAATATGCTGTCTAGGTTGGTCATAGCTTTCCTTCCAAGGAGCAAGCATCTTTTAATTTCATGGCTGCATTCACCATCTGCAATAATTTTGGAATCCTCCAGAATAAAGTCCCTCACTGTTTCCATTGTTTCCCCATCTATTTGCCATGAGGTGATGGGACCAGGTGCCATGATCTTAGTTTTCTGAACGTTGAGTTTTAAGCCAACTTTTTCACTCTCTTCTTTCACTTTCATCAAGAGGCTCTTTAGTTCTTCTACGCTTTCTGCCATAAGGGCACATTTCTATTTCTGCTTTATTTTGAAGGAAGGTGCACTTTACTTCTGTCAATCCTTGAGTGTCTACAACATACACTGTTCTATATCCTCCTGGTTCATTATATTTTTACCTTTAGCACTTGTCAAAACTTTAATTTATACTAATTTGTGGAAATAACTGGGTAGTATTTATTCCCCTCAGTAGAGTGGTTGCTGTTGTTCAGTCGCAAAGCTGTGTCTGACTCTTTGCGACCCCATGGACTTCAGCACGCCAGGCTTTCCTGCCAGTAGAGTAAGGTTGCTAAGAGCAGAGAGCATCTGTCTGGCTCATGTATATTGCACCTCTATGTTCCTCATGCCTAGACAGTTTCTAACACGTAATAAGTGTTCAATAAATATTGAATGAATGAATGATTGAACGGACAATGAAGATGAATTGAGCACTAGCAGGGTGCTAAATTCTTTATTTTTAGACCACACCTTGAAGCAAGTGGGATCTTAGTTTCCTGACCAGGGATCACCCCTGCACGCCATGCAGTAGAAGCACAGAATCTTAACCACTGGACCACCAGGGAAACCCCCAAGAGTGCTAAGTTCTTTATATATGTAATATCCTAGATTTATAACTATTATTCCTATTTCCTGACACAGGAACTAGGGTGTAGAGGGATAAAGCATCATGAGGAAAGCACACCTCTAGGAAGAAAGAGTCAGGATTTGGGATTTTGTCATCTGACTCCAAGTCCAAGCTCCTCCATTATACCTTTTCTGCAAGGATGGCAGGTAATGGACACAGGGCTTGGCTGACTCGCTTATTGTGTAATCCTGCTTTACATCGCAGTGAGCTGCCCAAATAGGATACAGAAAAATATGATTCCCTTTGATTCTTTTCAACAGCTTTTCCAACCATGATGTCCTTTGATCTTCACATGAGATTTTGTTCTGTTGATGAAAAACTGGGGCTCAGGAGGAGTAAGTGATTTGCTCAAGGTCACTCATCCAGTCACTGATGTGGAAACACAGAGCTGGAGATGCCTAGAACAATCAGTGGAGTAATCAGACCAGGTCACCGCAGCCAGCAGGCTTCCCCTCCCTCCTCCTGAAGTTTTAGAGAGAGCAGGATACAGAGCCCCTTAGAGAGAGCCAAGGAAGAGCCTGGTGCTGTGGGAAAAATCATGGACCCAGAGTCAGGGGACCGGATTCTGGAGGAAGCCACGTTACCAGATCTGAGTTGCTGGACCTTATTTGGGAAATTCTGCATTTCAGTCTGAACAGGAGACGTTTAGGTTCAATGTTTTCTAAAAACTTCAGAGGGATGTATTCATTCAGCAGATATTTAATGAGTGCCTTCTAAGACCAGGGGCTTCCCTGGTAACTCAGACAATGAAGAATCCGCCTGCAAAGCAGGAGACATGGGTTCAAGCCCTGGGTTTCAAAGATCCTCTGGAGAAGGGAATGGCTACTTACTCAGTATTCTTGCCTGGAGAATCCCATGGACAGAGGAGCCTGGCAGGCTACAGTCCATGGGGATGCAAAGAATCAGACACTTTTGAAAGACAAATACTCACACACTCAGTCACTCTACTAAGACCAATGTCTGTCTTCCTCACCTCTATATTCCTTGTTTCTAGTACAGATTCTGATACATGGCAAGTGCTAAACAATTATCAAGTGAATGAGTGATTATGAATGAAGATGGCAGGATAAAGCAGAATTTAACACTGAGTATGTCCCTGCCCTTTGGGTGGAAGAGATGAGTAAGTCAACTGCTAATGGTTTTGCACTCTGCTGAGTACTTTAAAAAATATATTTTATTTATTTGACTGTGTTGGGTCTTAGTTGCAATTGCAGCACGCAGGGTCTTGGCTGCAACACACAAACTCTCTAGTTGTGGGGCACAGGCTTAGTGGCCCCCTGGCATGTGGGATCTTATTCCCTCAACCAGGGATGGAACTCGAGTCCAATGCATTGTAAGGAAGATTGTCAACCACTGGACCAGGGAAGCCCCTCAGTTCGGTTCAGTTTAGTCACTCAGTCATGTCCGACTCTTTGCGACCTCATGGACTGCAGCACGCCAGGCCTCCCTGTCCACCACCAACTCCCAGAGTTTGCTCAAACTCTGTCCATTGAGTCAGTGATGCCATCCAACCATCTCATTCTCTGCCACTCCCTTCTCTTTCCGCCCTTAATCTTTCCCAGCAACAGGGTCTTTTCCAGTGAGTCAGCTCTTCACATCTTGTGGTCAAAGTATTGGAGCTTCAGCTTCAGCATCAGTCCTTCCAGTGAATATTCAGGACTGATTTCCTTTAGGATGGATTGGTTGGATCTCTGCAGTCCAAGGGACTGTCCAGAGTCCTCAAACATCACAGTTCAAATACATCAGCTCTTCAATGCTCAGCTTTCTTTATGGTCCAACTCTCACATCCATACTTGACTACTTGAAAAACCATAGTTTTGACTATATGGACCTTTGTTGGTAAGTCTCTGCCTTAATATGCTGTAGGGAAGTCCCTGCTGAGTACTTTAATTGAAGTAAATTCAGAATCGTTTGCTTGCTCTGAGGTAGTCCAATTAATCCAGTTTGGAGGGCGGGGAGTGGACAGAAATTTAGGGAGGAATTTAGGAATTTCTTGAAGGAAGTGATCTCTAAGGATGTTTTACCATATAGGATGCCCCCGGTGGCTCAGTAGTAAAGAATTGGCCTGCAGTAGAGGAGCCACAGGAGATACAGGGTTGATCCTTGTATTAGGGGAAGCACATTGATTGAAACTGCCCACCCTGACCAGGCACCATAGTAACCATTTGCATGAGTTGTTTTATGACAGGAGATCCTGATAAGGAATACAGAACTAAAAAGCCACCACCAACCGGAAGAGTTCGAGAAAGGCCGAAAGGAGACACCTCATGTCTGTCCACTTCCCAGAATCCCTCTCGCTAGCATCCACCTTGGCTGAGCGATGCGTGTGCCACCAGGAAAGACTCTGAATTAGAATGATTGGCCAAAGACCACCCAGAAACTAATCCAATCACCATAAAACCCCAGGCTGTGAGCCATGTGGCAGAGCAGTTCTCCTGGGTTCCCTTACCCTACTGCTCTCCACCAGGGTACCCTTTCCCAATAAAATCTCTTTGTCAGCACATGTATCTCCTCGGACAATTCATTTCCGAGTGTTAGACAAGAGCCCAGTTTTGGGCCCTGGAAGGGGTCCCCCTTCCTGCCACACTTGGATCAGGAAGATCCCCTGGAGAAGAAGATGGCAACTCACTCAAGTATTCCTGCCTGGAGAATCCCATTGACAGAGGAGGCTGGTGGGCTACAGTCCATGGGGTTGCAGAGACTCAGATATGACTGAGCGACTGAGCATGCATGCACTTTACCATATGTACTTGGCCAAAACGCAGAAGTGTAGAGGAAATCAGAAAGGCTGGTTGATCATCCCAGACAGAAGCAAAAGTACAGGTACTCACTGTAGGCCTGGCGTTTAAAGTTCAGGTGGGGCAGAGAGGAGAGGATCTGGAGAAGTAGGTAGAGGAAGATGAAGATAAACTTCCTTGTTGGGTTGAAATTGATCAGGACTTTGAGAGGTCCTCCTGGGCACAAAAGCCTTTCTGGTCCCCCCAGTTCCTATTTGCATGATACAGACTTCAGCCTCCTAGAACTCCCTCAGTCCCAGCGGGCAGATTCAAACAGTTGCTAACCAGGGAAGGGAGGGAATGCAAAAAAGGAGGGGCCGTTAAGAAACTTTAGTGTAGATGACACCACCCTTATGGCAGAAAGTGAAGAGGAGCTAAAAAGCCTCCTGATGAAAGTGAAAGAGGAGAGTGAAAAAGTTGGCTTAAAGCTCAACATTCAGAAAACGAAGATCATGGCATCTGGTCCCATCACTTCATGGGAAATAGATGGGGAAACAGTAGAAACAGTGTCAGACTTTATTTTGGGGGGGCTCCAAAATCACTGCAGATGGTGACCACAGCCATGAAATTAAAAGACGCTTACTCCTTGGAAGAAAAGTGATGAGCAACCTAGATAGCATATTCAAAAGCAGAGACATTACTTTGCTGACTAAGGTCCGTCTAGTCAAGGCTATGGTTTTTCCTGTGGGGACTGTGAAGAAGGCTGAGCGCTGAAGAATTGATGCTTTTGAACTGTGGTGTTGGAGAAGACTCTTGAGAGTCCCTTGGACTGCAAGGAGATCCAACCAGTTCACTCTGAAGGAGATCAACCCTGGGATTTCTTTGGAAGGAATGATGCTAAAGCTGAAACTCCAGTACTTTGGCCACCTCATGGAAAGAGTTGACTCATTAGAAAAGACCTTGTTGCTGGGAGGGATTGGGGGCAGGAGGAGAAGGGGACGACCGAGAATGAGATAGATGGTTGGATGGCATCATGGACTCAATGGACATGAGTCTGAGTGAACTCTGGGAGTTGGTGATGGACAGGGAGGCCTGGCATGCTGCAATTCATGGGGTCGGAAAGAGTCAGACATGACTGAGTGACTGAACTGAACTGAGTGTAGCCATTAAAGCAGAATCCTGTTCCTTCTCAAGAAATACACATAACAATATCTTTGAATTCTTCTGCAGCAGCTAAGGGGGTAAGATGGACAACCAGAAAATCTGGGGTGTAATTTGAGTCCAAAGGCCCAAGGATGGGAGCACCAGTGTCTGAGAGCAGGAGAGATGGATGTCTCAACAAGCAGAAAGAAAAATTTCCCTTCCCCTGTCTTTTTGTTCTATCCAGATCCTCAGTGTGTAACCCTGCAGGATCCGATGGGGCCTTCCTGGGGACAGGCCTTCCCCTACATCCTAGCTTTAGCTACTCTCTAAAGTACCTAGATAATAGTATTCAGTGCCAATTTTCTGAATGGTTTTGCAGATGTGAAAATCCCCCACCAAAGAGAAGATGCTAACTACTTGGTTAACCTTAGTACACAACCCCAGGACCTCCTGGAGCCTAAGGACTGATAAGTTCACCCCCGTGACACCCGCTGTGGTCTCACCATTAGCCAATCAGAGACCTGTGCACTGGGTAATCACAGACCCTGTGGACCCTTCCCCCTAACCCATCGCCTGGCTTTTAAAAATGCTTGTAAAACCCTTTGAGGGTCTTGGAGCTTTTTAGGGCATGAGCCACCTGTTTCCTTGCATGGCCCTGGAGTAAACCTTTCTCTGCTGTGAACTCGGGTGTTTCATTTTGTTTGGCCTCACTGTGGGTCGGACACATGGATTTGCATTAACAGATGGATTGGCTGAACTCCCTCTTCATTTATGAGTCATGTGTGTGTGTGTGTGTGTGTGTGTGTGTGTGTGTTAGTCGCTCAGTCGACCCTTTATGACTCCTGGACTGTAGCCCGCCAGGCTTCTCTGTCCATGGAATTCTCCAGGCAAGAATACTGGTGTGGGTTGCCATTCCCTTCTCCAAGGAGTCTTCCCTACCCAGGGATCACCACCGGGGAAGCCCAATGAGTCCAGTGATTAAATTTGAATTTCTCCCCAAAACACCTTCACAGACATACCCAGAAATAATGTTGGGCCAGTTCTCCGGGGCATCTTCTAACTGTTAAGTTGACACAGAAAATTAACCATCATGTTTTGTAAAGTGAGTCCCATTGTAAAATTGGATGAGGCTCAGGGAGGGGTCGGAGGAGTGGCACCACAGAGGGAAAAAAAAAAAAAGAATCTCTTAGACTTTCTCTGCTTCAGATTAGCCCCTTGGACAAGCACTTGAGTCTCCCCCCTGGAGCATCCCTCATTGTTATCGTAAATGACATACACATAGCAACGGGGAAGTCGAGAGAAACTTCTCGGTGGCTGACACATTTCACAGGGAGAAATGGATTTTAAAACTGTTTTCAACTAACAAATTGACAGTCTTAGCCTTCTCTCACCCAGGACGCACTCCCTGGAGTGCAGTGCGGGGAGGAGGTGGATGAGAACTGATAAGATCTAATCCACTGCTTACAGAAATTGAGAGAGAGTTTTTCTAATCATCCACTAGAGAGTTCCCCCTCCCGACCCAATTTCCTCCTAAATCACACACCAGAGGTCAGAGGAAGGGGTGATAAGCTGCCCACCACGAGGTGGGTTGGAAAGGCCCCATTCCGTTCCATCAGAGGAGTGTCAGAGTTTATAAATTGTCGTGTCTGTCTTCACCAAAAGGGAGAAAGTCTACCATCTCACCCCAAAAATGTATGTTTTCAACTTAGATTTATCATCTTTAATATTCTTGAAGAGTGGGAGAGAAACAGAGAAATGTGGGGGTGGGGTGGCAGGGAGAAAAGGAGGGTACAACCAGTAAGGACAACTGACAGGTATAAAATAAGAGCAGTCATTCCTATTGCAAAGCAAAGGGCTGGAGGGTGGGGTGGGAAGGCAGGGGCAGGGAAGCAGGGAGCTTATAAGGATCCTGAATGTAACTTTTGGGTCTTTTATGCCTGAATGTGTGGGTTCGGATTCAGGCTGTGCCACTGCGTGAATTTAGGTGTGTTATTTCAGCTCTCTGAAATTCTCCATCTTGGAAATGGGGATGATGATAAGATGGACAGACCGTTGTAGAGTTTTCTGAGACCTATATGAGTTATGGGCTTCTCAGGTGGTGCTAGGGTTAAAGAGTCTGCCTGACAGTCCAAGAGACATAAGAGATGGGGGTCTGATCCATGGGTCAGGAAGATCCCCGGGTCAGGAAGATCCCCTGGAGGAGGGCACAGCAACCCACTCTAGTATTCTTGCCTGGAGAATCCTATGGACAGAAGAGCCTGGCAAGCTACAGTTCATGAGGTTGAAAGAGTTGAGTATGACTAAAGTGACTTAGCACGCACCTGTGGGTTAATATCATTAAGTGTGTAGAGCTCTGCTTGGCACATAGCAAGCACTTATTCAGGACTGGCTTCGGTGTACAAACCCGCTGAGTAAACGTCCGTGAACTGAGCATTGTCACAGTGAATTGGGATTGAGGGGCTTCCATGGACAGAATTCAAGGGCAGGAAGTGCCACCATGTTTTACTGAGAACTACCGATTCTGGGAACAGAAAAGCTATGCTGGAACCAGCCTGGTTTGGGCTCTCTCCCTCTCATCATCATCACTTTCATATCTGTTTAATCTGCTTTATTCTCCTTTCCTAGAAAATAGGCTATGTCCCTCTCTACACCATTAAATGACTCATCATGATGGTCTAAAAATGACCCCCACAAGGTACAAGGTCAAGCGTCCCAGTCCACATTTCTGGGAACAATAATCTGTTGGGCTTGGCTGAAATCAGTTGTCCATCCCGGACTCATCTCTAATCCCAGAACAAGTATGGAGGTTTATGGTTAAAAGATAAGGTTATACTCAGAGCTTGGGTAGTGACTCTTAACACCCAACTCATTCTGCTGGAAATAGAACAGCGTGGTAGTTAGGATCACAGGCTCTGAAGGTAGACTCTCTGGGTCCAAGTTCCAGCCCTACGACGTCCTAAATGCAGGTCTTTGGGAAGATAATTTCTCTGTGCATAAGTTTCCTCATGCTTAGAAGGCATGTGATCAGGAATTCCTATCCTACTGGTTCTTCTTCTTCTGGTTAAATGGGACATAGGAGGCACGTAATAAGTGTTAGGTAGTTAAATAGGAAAGAGGAGTCCAAAATGGCAGTGGCTAAAAGATAAGGAAGGGAAAAGCCTGTGAAAATAGAACAAAGGAAGGTGCAAGGACCGGAGTGAGGACCTCAGGTAGAACAAACAACACTCCTGGCTAGCCCAATTTACATAGGGCAGGCCCAGGGGAGAAAAAAACATATAAAAAGAGGAGCCACAGGGCCGGGGGTCTTTCGCTGTCTCTCCCACATGCTGGGGCGATCTTCCCTTCATGTCTTTGAGTCGACATGCCCTCACGCCTCGAGGATGGATTTTCCTGCTATTTTCTAAATAAAATAGAGCTGTAACATGGAGCTGTAACACTGATTTGTCTAAGAGCTATAACACGATCTGTTCGAGACCTGAGAGCTATAACATGGTCTGTCTGAGACCCAAGAGCTGTGACATGCCCAGGGTTTTAATATCCGTCACTCCAAATCTTTGTTGTGATGAGACAGAACCGAGGAGCATACACTCGCCTGACGTAAGTATGGAACAATAGAAAACACTTTATTATTACTTGTATTTTTCTAGTTATATTTAAACAATATTGATAGGGACAAAATGAAGGGACAAAATAGATGATTAAATAGTTAATCCCACTATGGGACTGTAGATAAATAAAAATATGGGAGACCCCTGTACGTTAGGCTTCCCTGGTGCCTCAGTTGGTACAGATTACTTGAGAAAGCAGGTTTGTTTAATCGCAGAACCAAAGCCGGCTTGCTTAGCAATGAAACCACAGAACAGAAGCAAGGTACATGCCCCCCAAAACAATAAAACAACGGCAGCGTGAGACTCACATCCTGCCCAGGAGCTCAGTAAGTGATTCCTAGGATATGCTCTCTGTGCATAAGAACAACAGTTTGTGGACCCTGCTTGACCATAGAGGGGCAAGAAAGCTCCCCTGCTCAACCAGGAGGAAGAGCCGATGATGAAAACACGATGTTTACTCAAGGAAGACCAAGAAGGTCTTCTCTTCCTCTCCAGTTTTCTTTGGAGGATAAAACTTTGCCCAGTAAGTTCTCAGGGGGTGGCATTTCTCATCCACTTGTTTGGAAGTCTCACAAGCATTCTGTTCTTATAAACCACTTCCCACTTACCACTTTGATCTCATTGAGTTCTTCTCTGCACTGAGACATAAAAGAGTATGGTACGGGAGCTCTTCAGAGCTCCCCGTGAAATGACACCAGTCGGTTTCAGTATGGCTGGGAAAGGTGACTCTGTAGAACTCATTTGGACTCTTACTGCCAAGAAGTGCCACATCACTTCAGAAGCCATCTTGTTTATCCTCCCGGGCAGGTTCTCTCTGTGTGAAATCTGAGTCTCCTGCAGCTCTGCACCCAGAGCGCTTTTCCCTTCTGGGGGCAGATGTGGAGCCAGGAAACCTCCCCAAGCCGTCCTAACCACACGTAGCCTCATGCCACCACTGCCTCCCCCCACCCCACCGCTCCACCCCCCAGTTCCCATTCTTCTCCTGCTGTGGTGTCAGTGGTGGGGGGTGATGGAAAATCAGGAGAGAGGCAGAGCCCATTAGGCAGAACTGCAGGCAGAGAAGGTTTGCCAATTATATTTTGTTTCTTTCTGCTTTCCACGTGACTTGCAGGATATACAGATTCTTTCTGGCACTCCCTCTGGTTTTGTGCCTATAAAATAAGTTTAATGGCTGAATTTTCTTTAAGATAATCAGAGGCGGTATAATTTATGCATATGAAGAGTATTGTAGCCAGATGTAATTTTGCTTGAAGTTGTGGCGTTACAGTTAGAAATGGCTCTGCTGGCTGTGTTTTGTAGAATTTGCAATTTATTTAACAGTTGACTGAGCAGTGACCTCAGATAAAATAACCATAATCAAAGAATAGCTTTTTAAAAAAGAGATATAAAAACAAAGGTGGGAGAGGGCTTTGGAGAAAGACTTGGCTTTCGTGCCAACGGGGAAGACGAGCAGGTGGCAAGAATTCCGAGGCAGGTGGATGCTGTTTAGTTAGTGCAAATGGCAGAAGGATTTTTTTTTGCGGGGGGGGGGGGGGGGGGGTACAGTTAGAAATGGCTCTGCTGGCTGTGTTTTGTAGAATTTGCAATTTATTTAACAGTTGACTGAGCAGTGACCTCAGATAAAATAACCATAATCAAAGAATAGCTTTTTAAAAAAGAGATATAAAAACAAAGGTGGGAGAGGGCTTTGGAGAAAGACTTGGCTTTCGTGCCAACGGGGAAGACGAGCAGGTGGCAAGAATTCCGAGGCAGGTGGATGCTGTTTAGTTAGTGCAAATGGCAGAAGGATTTTTTTTTGCGGGGGGGGGGGAGGGGGGAGGTTGGTGCTGGCAGCTTTGATTTACAAATTCCTCCCAGACTCCAAGGCTTTCAGTTTGGAGGTTCATTTGTCTTTGGTTGAAAAGCAACAGATTATTTAGGCATTGCTTGTGGAAGCTGGGATGTTTCTCATTTTTGGAGTCCCAGGATGGTACAGGAGAGATCTGAGGGTGGGGGAGTGTAGGTCTGAATGGGGACCTGGCAGGGTAAGTCTGTGGCTTCATAAAGGAGCAACCCCAATGTTTTCAGAAAGTTGATACTTTCATATTTGGCATCATTCCATGGGGAGAGAAAAAGACTTTAAATACCTGTCTTGGTGGCTCAGATAGTAAAGAATCTGCCTGGAATGTGAGAAACCCTATTTCGATCCCTGGGTCAGGACGATCTCCTGGAGAGGGGACTGGCTACCCACTCCAGTGTTCTTGCCTGGAGAATATCATGGACGGAGCAGCCTGGGGGGGCGGTTACAGTCAATGGGGTCACAAATAGTCAGATACGACTGAGTGATTAACAATTTCACTTTCTTTAGATACCGAGGCTGCTTCTGCCTACCTCACCCCTAGCACCCCCTGCACACACCACACACACACACACACACACTGCCCTCACCTGCAAGCTTTTTAAAAATGGAAAATGCTTGGGTACTGTCCAGCACAGACGGTGGATCTCATTCCACTAGGGCATGATGTTTGTGTTCCTGCATCCACGCTGGATCCTTTTTTACCTGCATCCTGCCAGCAGCTGGTCCCTTGAAATAGATTGTCCATCTTCCTTCCTCCTTCCTTCCCTTTCTCTTTCCTTTCTTTCTTTCTTTCTCTTCCTTTCTTTCCTTCTTCAGTACCACACAGCATGTGAGATTTAATTCCCTGACCAGGGATGGGACCTACACACCACTCTCCCCAACCCCCGCCCTGCCTGCCATGGAAGTACCACATCTTAACTGGTGGACAACAAAGGAATTCCCAGATTGTCCATCCTTCTATGCTTCCTTCTTCCTGAATCCAGTGGGCCAGGGAGAGCTGAGGATCTACTCATGCCTAGAAACTTCTTTAAAACCCCAGCCCAGTTTTCACCACTGAGATCTGTGCAGCTGGTATTAAGTGTTGATAAAGCTGAGTTGGTTCTCTGTTCCTCTGTGTCCAGCAGGAGCTTTGTGGAAATGGTGGGGAGTGGTAGGGGTACTCACTAAAGGAAAAGGTTTTGCCTCTGGCTCTGTAACTATGAAAATACCCACTTCTCAACCTTCTGCTTCATGTATTCCAAATCTCACTCTTAATCTGACCAGGTCACTTCTTTGCTTGGATCCTTCAGAAGCTTCCTCCAGCCCTTAGGATCAGGTTTAAAATATTTTATTCTGGCCTTTGAGATCTTTTGTGACCTGGTTCTGGTTTATAACCTGTGTTTATTCCCTGTGAACCCTGTACCAACATCCTCATTCCCAATATCATACTCCATTTCAGCAATCACAAAGTTCTTGGTCTTTTGTTTGTGCATAAAATATCTCAGCATTTTCCACCTAGATAATCTCTAATCACTGCTCACAGCTCAGTTCAGCTACACCCAGCTCTGGAATAGTGCTTCCTTCTCCTGAAGGTTTGGTGAAATTTCTTCCTCTGTGATTACATTACCCCCATGTCATCTTTCATGACAGGCATGCTCATATTAACTGCAGCATTGCTCTGTTACCTGTGTGTGCTCCAAACCCGGGAGGTTGCCTTGCACATAGAAGATGCTCCATATGTTTGTTAAGTGAAGGCATAAAGAAATGTTCTCTGAGGATGGTGATGAATATAAAGGAGGAGGCAAGAAAGGTGTGGACATGGGAAGGAAAAGAAGTAAAATCTCACTCCAGGAATGGAAATATTTTTAGGTTGAAGATCAAAAATAAGTATGCCGGCTGGTCAAAGTTGAGTGTGTCTTTAGGCATAGCATAGATTGCCTATCACAATGCTAAGGACCTGTATCATCTCATTGAATCTGCAGTATGGTGTCTATCATTTTTCTTACTGAACTGATGAGGAAACAGGCTTAGGAAGGTTACATAATGACTATGTGGCAGGGGTAAGTTTCAATCCTGTAGGTTCTGCAGTTTATACATTTTTCCCCCTTATATATACATTTAAAAATCTGGAATATTTTATGTATTCAGAAAAGTACAGAGGATAAGGGAATGGCAACCTCCTCCAGTATTCTTGCCTTGAGAATTCCATGGACAGAGGAGCCTGTCTGGCTTCAGTCCATGGGGTCACTAAGAGTCTAACATGACTGAGGGACTTCCACTTTACTTTACCTATAAAGAGTAAGACCATAAACACTCATATACCCACCATGCAGACTTTGACAACTATTAACTTTTAAAAACAATTTTTATATTATTGGCTGTGATATACAGCATGCAAGACCTCAGTTCCTCAACCAGGATCACACTCATGCTCCTGCAATGGAAGTGCAGAGTCTGAAGCCCTGGACCACCAGGGAAGTCTTCTGACATTTTTCAATTTTTATTTTTTTTCAGCGTAACAAAACATTTTTGAAGATTTATTTAATTATCACATAAGCTGTTAGCTTTCTTTTACATCTTTGTTTTATGCAGAGATTTGTAAAATGTGTTTTCCACTTTCATAGCTAAATCATACAATAGCATTTTGAGTTTCGAAAGTAGAAAAGATTGAATTTGCTTAGAGGAAGATTTGATCCAGATCCATCACCACCAATCCATTCAGTCTCACTATCATAAAACCATTGTTATTTTTAATCTTGTTAACAAAGTTATAATAAAGGACTATGTAAGATACATCATTGAAATTAAGATACATTTTAAGTTGAATATTCTTATCCTTCTTGTCTAAGCATTTACAGGTCACAGGCATGGTAGGCAGAAATTGTTCATTTGGAAATTTTTTAAATTATAAATTTGTTTATTTTAATTGGAGGCTAATTACTTTACAATACTATATTGGTTTTGCCATACATCAACATGAATCCTCCATGGGTATACATGTCCTGAACCCCCCTCCCACCTTCCTACCTATTCCATTCCTCTGGGTCATCCCCGTGCACCAGCCCCAAGCATCCTGTATCATGAATCGAACCTGGACTGGTGATTCGTTTCATATATGATATTATACATTTTTTTTAAAGTTAGTTTTACATTCCATTTCTTTTGTGGCTTTGTAACTTGGTTATTCTTTTAATATATTATGAGCACGTTTTAAAATAAAATTTATTTTATAGATAACTTTCTTTTTCAAGTAGAAGAGTTTAGGTAAAGTTGAAATCTCCTTTGACCACCACTTCTAATCCTGGTCTTCTGCGCTCTGCCTTGAGATAACTACTGTTTGGGGTCTTTATTTAGGTACCTTTATATCTACGCATGTGTACTTGTCCTGGAGGAAGAAATGGCAACTCATGGCAGCATTCTTGCCTGGAGAATCCCATGGACAGAGGAGCCTGGTAGGCTACAGTCCACAGGGTCGCAAAGAGTCAGACACGACTAAAGTGCAACTGAGCACACAAGCACACACCACTCTGATGGGCGGGGATTTTTGTTTTAATCTGCATGTTTCTGCTTACCTAGCAGGATGAGCTCTTTCCACAAATTTACTAGCCACTCAGAATTCCTCCTCTGTGAATTGCTTCTTCTCACATTGGGCTGTTCATCTTTCCTTATTGATCGGTCGAGCTTCTTTATATTCTGGGAACACATCTACTCTTGGCCTTCTGTGTTGTGAATATCTTCCCCAGCTGTGGCTGCTCTTTTAACTTTGCTTCTGGTATTTTATTATTTTTTTGGTCATACAAAATATTTTAAAGATTTTCTTTGGGCTCATAGGCCTTTAATCCACTCAGTATATAACTCTTTATATGGTGGGACTTAGGGATCTAATTTTGTCTTCCACAGTGTTTTTATTATATGCTATTGATTCCAAGATGTACTCTCTGCCCCCACACTTTGCCATTTCTCAGATGGAGGTGCATATTATTATCAGTGTAATGTCATAATGGTTTTTTGCTCTCTTCATGGTATGTGAAATACTATATGTCTTACTATCAGTGGCAACTGAGACTCACTGAAAGGTGGAAATAGTCTAGGTTTATCCTAATTCTTTATACCTAAGTAAGATGAACCTTCTGTTTCTCTTATTCAGGCACTTATTGGCTGATAATGTTTCATAGGAATATTGCAATCACTTTGTCAAATTCTGAGAAGAACGCAGAGTTTTGCTTTGCTTTTAAATCGGAATTACATTGACTATAGTTTCTTTGGGGGTGATCATCATGGTGAAGACACACCATCAGGACCCGAGGCTGATGTTCCAGGTTAAGGAGTGGGATCAAGTGACAAGGTGAGAGGCTACAGATTCAGGATTCTGTCCTCTGCTCTCCTTCCCCAAAGCTGCAGTTCTTTTTAGGATGGCACATCCTGCTTGCTGGAATAAGCCACCTCCTGGAGCAGTGAGACCCTGGCCTGCTGATGTGCTGGTGCTCCAGCTAAGTGGCCGCTTGATGGAGACACGATTCTTCAGGCGGGTGGAAATGAACTCTTAGGCTCTTCTGAGTGTAAAACGCCGTGAACACCCGGCAGCACAGTGTGATCTGGAATGCTGAAATGTTAGGCAGAGATGGGATGCTGCTGCTTTGTAATTTTGCCTGGGGCCCGCCCTGGGCCAGGAGGACCAGGAAGAAATGTGCCCACCTGTCCATTCTCTTGCTGTGGCTCCTGGAGAGGCCAGGGAATGTCCTGGTTTCCTCTTAGTCTTGGCTTTCTTTTCTGTCCATCTCTTCTTCTCACCCCAAGTATCAGAAAATGTTTCAAGTGGAAGCTGGCAAACAATAGCCTGCAGGTCAACTCCATAAGCCTCTAGATTTTGCAAATGACATTTTATTAGCACACAGCCCTGCCCACTCATTTACATACTGTCCAAGATTTTCTCAAATGAAAAGTTATTGAGTAGTTTGAACAGAGGTCATGGGACCTGTAACATCTAAAGTATTCACTATCTGACCTTTTATGGGGAAAAAACAAAAAAGGTGTGAAATCCTTGTTTGAAGCAAGAGACAGCTGACCCAAAACCTATTTGTTTCCTGGATTCCGAAACTTAGATTGCCTCTGGGATTTGATTCTGTTCCTGGTATAGATTTTCCTTTTCTTTGGAAAAGGTTAGCTAGCCCCTGATAGCTCGAACAGAAATATGAAAACATGGGTGAAATGGATCCCAGCAAAATGCAATCACTTTCTTCCGGTTTAAGGTGGTCCTTGGAAATGAAGCAGTGGATACAGAGGCTGAAAACAGAATCAGGAGAGAGGATTTCAAGGAAACTTCCCAGCAGAGTTAATTTTCCCTTCCCCAAGCTCAGTGGGGAGAGGACGCCAATGAAGGGTTATTACAGCCCTTTCTTAGAAACTCCTTTAGGCCAACTAAGTGATCCGGTGAAAGGTGGCTCTTCAAATTGTTTGTGACCAAATTATTGGTTTTTGACCAGAACTCTCTCGGATCTGAAATTTCTGACTGCCTTTCTCTGGTGCTCTTCCTACCTCCATCCACTTCATTTCCATCTCTTCACACTCTGCTTTATCCGGCCCCTGCTCCCGAATGTGAAGTGTCTGAGAGCCAAAGCTTATGAACTGTGAATGTTTCCTTCCATTGTGAATAGCCACAGCCCAGATGGATGTCCTCAACATACTGCAGGTAGACCACTAAGACGTGGACATGGGTCTGTTTTAGAGGACACAACAATAGACTTAAAAATAATTTATTATTAATAAATTATCAATCAATGACAGAAATAAAATTTTAGACTACCAGAAATTTGCAAAATCATTCTAGTACAGCAAACCCAGATATCTTGAGTAGTTCTGCTTGGGTAAAACCCACAACTCAATAAAAATAACAACAGTTGTGGTAGGCTGAATAATGCCTTCACCTCAAATATATTCCTTACTGTGGAACCTGTAAATATATTAGCTTATGTGGCAAAATGGACTTTGCAGCTGTGATTAAGGTTAGGATCTTGAGATGGAGAGATGATTGTGGACTATCCAGGTGGACCCACCTTATCAAAAGGTTCTTATGAGAAGAAGGCAGGAGGGTCAGAGTTCAAGGGAAGGAAATCTGATCCTGGAACCAGAGAGGAGGGACTGAGACAGAGAGAGAGAGAGAAAGAAGGAGAGAGAGAAATTGTGAGGTTGGTGCTATTACTAATAGCTTTGACTCTGAAGATGGAAGGGGCTAGGAGCCAAGGAATACAGGTAGCCTCTATGAACTAAAAAAAAAAGACAAATGAATTTCCTTTTAGAATCTCTAGAAGGAAAACAGCCCTGCTCGCACCTTGATTTCACCTAAGAGAACCTCATTGCAGGCTTCTGACCTCCAGAGCTGTCAGATGATAGGTTTGTGCAGCTTTCAGCCAAGACACTTGTGGATACTTGTCACTGCAGCTACAGAAAACTAATACAACAGATAACAAGCATTTCCTAACTTCCTGGCACTGTGTTCAGGGTGTCATCTGATTTAGATTCACAACTGCTTGATAAGTGAGGAATTATGCTTTCTGCTTTTGGATGAGGAGGTTGAGATGCCAACAGAGAAGTTACAGAGTTATGTTCAATCTGGGTCTGTCTCCCTTCCAAGTTTATATTTTCCCTAATAAGCTACAGGTTTTATTTTCTTGGGTTCCAAAATCTCCGTGGACAGTGACTGCAGCCATGAAATCAAAAGACGCTAGCTCCTTGGAAGGAAAACTATGAAAACCTAGCTAGTGTATTAAAAAGCAGAGACTTCACTTTGCTGACGAAGTTCTGTCTAGTCAAAGCTATGGTTTCTCTAATAGTCATGTACGGATGTGAGAGTTTGACCGTAAAGAAGGCTGAGCGATGGAGAACTGATGCCTTTGAAATGTGCTAGAGAAGACTCTTGAGAGCCTCTTGGACAGCAAGGAGATCAAACCAGTCAATCCTAAAGGAAAGCAACCCTGAATATTCTTTGGAAGGATTGATGCTGAGACTGAAGCTGCACTATGTTGGCCACCTGATGTGAAGAGCCAGCTCACTGGAAAAGACCCTTTTGCTGGGAAAGATTGAGGGCAGGAGGAGAAGGGGGCGACGGAGGATGAGATGGTTGGATGGCATCACCGACTCAATGGACATGAAGTTGAGCAAACTCCGGGAGATAGTGAAGGACAGGGGAGCCTGGTGTGCTGCAGTCCGTGGGGTCACAAAGTCAGACACAGCTTTAGAGACTGAACAACAACAAGAGGCTACACGGGATATCTCACTCCTGAGTGGTTTGCTCAGGACCTGATATTTACCAGGAGGTGGTCCCTCAGATATTTATTTGGCTATTGACTCTCAGCATGGTGGGGAGATTGCAGCGGTGGTTGATGGATAATCAGGTATTGTCCTTGGTTGGGTGACCTTTCCCCATTTGTCTTTCTCTTGGCTCCAGTCTCTCTATCTACCTGGGTAGAGGGTGCAAATAATGCGACATTTATTCATTCATTCATCTCTACGAGACTTCAGCATGATATTTCCAGTTCATCCAGGTCTGTGGACACAAACAGCGGACTGAGTCGCCACCTCCATCCCTCCCTTGGAGTTTGAACATCAACTGTAGGCTTTTCCACCGGGGAAAGTGGCTTTAAAATTTCAGCCACAAAGTGTTCAATTTAGAGGCAGAGAGTGAATAGGAACCTTCACAAATAAACCCGTGACTGAGAAAACTTGGTATCTCACAGAAATATATTTATCTTGTTAGTGTTCCTGGAGAATATTTGCATAGCAGGAAAAAGAGCTTTTAACTTGTTTCCTTATCTCGCCTTCTTACTGTAGAGAATATTTTCCCCCTGAAGGTGTATCTCGCTATTGAATCTGGCGTTTAAAGGAAATGTCATCAGGACCTGTGATGAAAATTGAATTTTTTCCCAATGCCTAAGGATGACTTTCTTTAACTAACTTAGCCGACTCCCAGCCTGAAATGGAGGCAGACATTCTGGTCTGCTTTGAATCTGCTATTCTCTTCCTGTTTCAACTTCTTTTATGCCTCTCGCCTTCACCCTCTCCTCCTCTGCTGTCTGTATGCTTCCCCCACCCTGCCTTTCTTTTGTGTTCATCTCTCTCCTTCTTGAATGGAAAAGTCCCTAATCTTTTTCCTCTCGTGCCTGCTTTGGTGCAGGGGTTTCAAAGTCTGGGAAACTGGCAGGTCTTTTTCTCTTATGGACAGCATGATTCTGTATTCCATCCCAATTCCGGGATTTCCCTGAACTTTTGGGGGGAGAATGGCAGCTGCCTTCTGCACAGGTGAGAGTAGGGGTGAGGGGAAGTAGAAGTGGAAGGGCTGGCATTTTTTTTAACCCTTAAGCAACCTAAACTTCCGCTGAAACTTCTTCGTATGACTGTTTCAAGCGATGTTCCCGACTGTGATCTGGGGAGATGTCAGCTTATCCAAGGAATAAATGTTAGAAGACATCAGATACATGTAAAGTCCAAACACAGGGCCCCGATGTCTCTCCATTCTCAGAGGTGGAGCTTTGGATGGAGCTGGTTCCATGTAGCTTCTCATCATTTAGGGAAAGAAGATGAGGAAGACAGGGCAGAGGGATGGGTTATGTCATCAGATGTATGTATGTTTGTGCTCAGTCATGTCTGATTCTGAGACTCCATGAACTGTAGCCCGCCAGGCTCTCTGTCCTTGGAATTCTCCAGGCAACAGTACTGGAGCACCGGGTTGTCATTTCCTACTCTTGGGGATCTTCCCGACCCAGAGATGGAATCCGCGTCTCTGGCGTCTCCTACATTAGCAGGTGGGTTCTTTACCACTGTGCCACTTGGGAAGCCCATATGTTACCAGATGCTTTGCCCTAAATGAGAAAATGAAAAGTCTTTTCTGCAGTATAAGTATTTGATCAAGCAAAAGGCTTCGCACACAGATTTATATACCTGCTCATTGAAATAACCTGAATGTAAAATTAGAGACTGTGAGTTGGCAACGAGGACCTTATATATGGACCCTGGAAGCACTGCACAGTCCATAAAATAGAGAAAGGGGAAAAGTTTACCCTCTGGGCTGAACACATACCTGGGAAGTAAGACATCTGCTCAGATTTCTGCTGAAAAAGAATTTCCTTTGAATAGAGTGACCACATAATTTATTGCCAAGCCAGGACACTCTGCATGAAGGTAAAATTTCTACAGTGGGGAGTTATAAATCTTAATTGTTCATCTTGATAGATTTCTGCATATGTATTCGCCCATGTAACTGCCACCCAGATGAGTACAGAAAACCTGCTCATCATCACCCAAGAAAGCTCCATCATGACCATTTCCAGGCACCAGCTACCTTCCCTAGCCCCCCAAGAGTCATTGCTTTTCTGATTTCTCTCACCATAACTTTATTTTGCCTGCTCATGTGTGCTAAGTTGCTTCAGTTGTGTCCAGGGATTTGCAACCCTGTGGACTGTAGCCCGCCAGGCTCCTCTGTCCCTGAGATTCTCCAGGCAAGAATGCTGGAGTGGATTGCCATGCCCTCCTCCAGAGGATCTTCCTGATGCAGGAATTGAACCCACATTGGCAGGTGGGTTCTGTACCACTATCACAACCTTGCCTGCTCATGACCTCCACCTAAACCAGGGGTCCCCAGTCTCTGGGATCTAATGCCTAGTGATCTGAAGCGGACTGCTGTGATAATAATACAAATGAAGTGCACAACAAATGTGATGAACTCGAGTCATTCTGAAACCAACCCCCTCAACCCTAGTCTGTGGAAAAATCATCTTCCATGAAACCCGTCCCTGTTGCCAAGAAGGCTGGGGACCGCTCATCTAAATGAAATCACGTCGAATGGACTGCTTTACTTGTACTCAACAATAGCAAAGAACGAATGACTTGTCACAAGGATGGGTCATACAGTGTGTTAAGTGAAATAAACCGAACTCTGAGAGTGAAAGGATAACAATTGTCACGCATGGAGACAGCAGACATAAAAGCAGCCCTTCTGGGGAACCAGGATGAAGGCTTATCTGATCATTAGAAGACTGAAACCCTAAACCTGTGCTAGGTGGACCTCAGGCTTTGTGTTTGTGCGGTGCTTAGTCGTGTCTGACTCTCTGTGATCCCATGGATGATAGCCGGCCAGGCTCTTCTGTCCCTGGGATTCTCTAGGCAAGAATACTGGAGTGGGTTGCCATGCCCTCCTCCAGAGGATCCTCCTGACCCAGGAATCGAACCCCTGTCTCTTGTGCCTCCAGCATTGGCAGGCGGATTCTTTACCACTAGCGCCACCTGGGAAACCCAGAGCTCGGGCCTAGAGTCTGGGAACACATCTCATGAAATAAACCTTTGTCTTCCCAGTAGACAACTTGAGTTCCATTCTCACTGTGGGTTGCCTGCCTTTTTAGTGATTCTGCCTTCTCTTTGGAGATGCACCTCTGTGGCCAGGGAGCAGTGGTGATGAAAGTGGGAGTAAATACAGATGAGACCTCCTCACATCTTTGAAACATCTCAGGCAGCCCACCCCTCACATTCAGGCTCCTTCTTCTCTTCTCAGCGCCTACAGAATTAATCCAGGGCAAGCCATGTTACCCACCCCTGTGTACCCTTTCAAAAGCCACTGTTTCTCACCTGCTCCACGCCCCTAGCAGAATTCAGGAATCATTAGTGTTTGATGATCTTGTGTTTCAAGACTTCAATCTCTTGTATTTGAAATTGAAATTCCGGAGCCTGCAAGGGACCCTACACTGACAGCTGACTTATTGAACGCTTGCCAGCTCCCACAGCTCAGAAAGTCAATTTCTCCAGTTTGCCTCTTTGCAGAGCACGGGAGTGTGGCATTGGGAAACTCAACACCAGGCTGTATCTGTGAAACCGAGCACTGTGTCCATTTCCCCTGCCTTCTCCTGGTGTCAGGGGAGAAGATGACATTAACTTGCACGCTAATTAACAAATATCAGGATGGTGAAATGCCGACTCTGCTTCTGAGAGTGGCACCAGGGGTATCATTGTCCTTCCTGAAAATCCATTTTCAAATCCCTGCTCTGCAGAATAACTCATCGTGCTCTCAGGACGAGCGAGTTCCTGTCCCTCCAATAGGATGTGTTGCCTGTGCATTGCATTGTCTCAGTTTTTAAGGTGTTTTTAAGTACTTAAATAGGAGATGAGTATTAAATAAAATAATGTACCTGCTTAGCAGGGGCCCTGACATAGAGGCAGATTGGAATAAATGTTAGCAGTTGTTCTTAAGACATGTGGAAAACCAAGATCCTTTAAAATATGCCCAGAGTGTGATGACCACCTGTGTTCCTAGCCTCTACTGTTCATGAGCATACTTACTTGAACTTGTACTTCCATCTGTCAGAGACTCACAGACATAGAAAACAGACTTACAGTTGCCACAGGGGAATGGGAGGAGAGGGATAAATTAGAGATTTGGGATTAAGACATTTTTAAAACAGATAAACAACAATGAACTATTGTTCAGCCCAGGGAACTATATGCAATATCTTATTGATAAGTAAAAGTGAACATCACTCAGTTGTGTCTGACTCTTTGTGATGCCATGGAGTCCATGGAATTCTCTAGGCCAGAATACTGGAGTGGGTAGCCTTTCCCTTTCTCCAGGGGACCTTCCCAACCCAGGGATCAAACCCAGGTCTCCCACACTGCAGGTGTTTCTTTAACAGCTGAGCCACCAGGGAAGCCCAAGAATACTGGAGAGGGTAGCTATCCCTTCTCCAGCAGATCTTCAGGAACTGACCCTGGGTCTCCTGCATTGCAGGTGGATTCTTTACTAGCAGAACTACTGGGGAAGCCCTATAATGGAAAAAGATTTGAAAAAGGATACACACACACACACACACACACACACATGCTTTCCTTTGCCACATATATATATGCTTTCCAGGTGGCACAGTGGTAAAAGAATTCACCTGCCAATACAGGAGGAACAAGAGACGTGGGTTTGATCCCTGGGTTGGGAAGATCCCCTGGAGAAGGAAATGGCAACCTGCTCCAGTATTCTTGCCTGGAAAATGCCATGGACAGAGGAGCCTGGAGGCTCTAGTCCATTGGGTCGAAAAGAGTTGGTCACAACTTAGTGCATGCGCGCACACACACACAACTGAATCACTTTGCTGTACACTTGAAACATTGTATTCAATGAATCAACTATACTTCAATTTTTTAAAAAGCCCTTTTCAGCTTCTCCTATCTGGCTAATTTTTACTGCAGAGATTCCTGCAGTGAGAAGATTCAGGTTCTCTGGGGGGAATCAATTGTCCCCCTTTCTAGGTGATTCTGGACGCACTGCTTCTGTACCTGTCTCCTATTTCGGTTTATGGGTCTGTCTCCAGTGTGATTCCGTTTATGGGTCTGTCTCCAGTGTGAGAGTTCTTTATGGACTGGTAATTCTGGCATCACTGGAAGAGGTGTCAGCCTTGCGTCCATAAATTAATCGCTGCTGTGACTCACAGAGGGACCGCTAGAGTTGCCTTTGTGTGAAGCAGCAGAGTCATAAATCCATTCTCAGGGTCTGACTCATCTTTCCTGCCACTTTTGATTTGGGGCTTGTATTTGAAGTCCACATTTGTTGTCTTGGTCTTTCCCTTATTGGAGTACTTCTCTTGATGGACAGTCACACGCATTTCTTCTTGTACATCAGTTTCATTGAATGCCTCCCTCTTGCACCTCAAAGAAAAATTCATGTTGACCTAACATCTTGTCAGTTCAGTCATTTCAGTTGCTCAGCAAGTCTGACACTTTGCGACCCCATGGACTGCAGCACACCAGGCTTTCCTGTCCATCACCAACTCTGACACTTTACTCAAACACATGTCCATAGAGTTGGTGATGCCATCCAACCATCTCATCCTCTGTCATCCCCCTTTGCTCCCACCTTCAATCTTTCCCAGCATCAGGGTCTTTCAAATGAGTCAGTTCTTCACATTAGGTGGCCAAAGTGTTGGAGTTTCAGCTTCAGCTTCTGTCCTTCCAATGAATATTCAGGATTGATTTCCTTTGGGATGGATGGTTGGATTTCCTTGCAGTCCAAGGGACTCTCAAGAGTCTTCTCCAACATCACAGTTCAAAAGCATCAATTTTTCAGTGCTCAGCTTTCTCTGTAGTCCAACTCTCATATCCATAAATGACTACTGGAAAAACCATAGCTTTGACTAGACTGAACTTTTTTGGCAAAGTAATGTCTCTTTTTTAGTATGCTGTCTAGGTTGATCACAGCTTTTCTTCCAAGGAACAAGCGTCTTTTAATTTCATGACTGCAGTCACCATCTGTGGTGATTTTGGAGCCCCCCCCAAAATAAAGTCTGACACTGTTTCCGTTGTTTCCCCATCTATTTGCCACGAAGTGATAGGACCGGGTGCCATGATCTTAGTTTTCTGAATGTTGAGTTTTAAGCCAACTTTTTCACTCTCTGCTTTCACTTTCATCAAGAAGCTCTTTAGTTTTTCTTCGCTTTCTGCCATAAGGGTGATGTCTTCTGCATATCTGAGGTTATTGATACTGCTCTCAGCAATCTTGATTGTAGCTTGTGCTTCATCCATCCTGGCATTTCTCATGATGTACTCTGCATGTAAGTTAAATAAACAGGGTGACAATATACAGCCTTGAAGTACCCCTTTCCAATTTGGAACCAGTCTGTTTGTTGTTCCATGTTCAGTTCTAACTGTTGCTTCCTGACCTGCATATACATTTCTCAAGAGGCAGGTCAGGTGGTCTGGTATTCCCATCTCTTTCAGAACTTTCCACAGTTATTGTGATCCACACAGTCAAAGGCTTTGGCATAGTCAATGATCTCTGGTTCCTCTGCCTTTTCTGAAACCATCTTGAACATCTGGAAGTTCACGGTTCACATATTGCTGAAGCCTGGCTTGGAGAATTTTGAGCATTATTTTACTAGTGATGAGATGAGTGCAATTGTGTGGTAGTTTGAGCATTCTTTGACATTGCCTTTCTTTGCGATTAGAATGAAAACTGACCTTTTCCAGTCCTGTGGCCACTGCTGACTTTTCCAAATTTGCTGGCATATTGAGTGCAGCACTTTCACAGCATCATCTTTCAGGATTTGAAACAGCTCAACTGGAATTCCATCACCTCCACTAGCTTTGTTTGTAGTGATGCTTCCTAAGGCCCACTTGACTTCACATTCCAGGATGTCTGGCTCTAGGTGAGTGATCATACCGTCGTGATTATCTGGGTCATGAAGATCTTTTCTGTACAGTTCTTCTGTGTATTCTTGCCACCTCTTCTTAATATCTTCTGCTTCTATTAGGTCCATACCATTTTCTGTCCTTTATTGAGCCCATCTTTGCATGAACTGTTCCTTTGGTATCTCTAATTTTCTTGAAGAGATCTCTAGATTTTCCAATCTATTGTTTTCCTCTATTTCTTTGCACTGATCACTACGGAAGGCTTTCTTATCTCTCCTTGCTATTCTTTGGAACTCTGCATTCAAATGGGCATATTTTTCCTCTTCTCCTTCGGCTTTTGCTTCTCTTCTTTTCTCAGCTATTTGAAATACCTTCTAAGACAACCATTTTGCCTTTTTGCATTTCTTTTTCTTGGGGATGGTTTTGATTACTGCCTCCTGTACAATGTCATGAACCTCCTTCCATAGTTCTTCAGGCACTCTATCAGATCTAATCCTTTGGATTTATTTATCACCTCCACTGAATAATCGTAAGGGAATTTTTTAGGTCATACCTGAATGGTCTAGTGGTTTTCCCTACTTTCTTCAATTTAAATCTGAATTTGGCAATAAGGAGTTCATGATCTAGCCACAGTCAGCTCCCAGTCTTGTTTTTGTTGACTGTACAGAGCTTCTTCATCTTTGGCTGCAAAGAATATAATCAATCTGATTTCGGTGTTGACCATCTGGTGATGTCCATGTGTAGAGTCTTCTCTTGTGTTGTTGGAAGAGGGTGCTTGCTATGACCAATGCATACTCTTGGCAAAACTCTTAGCCCTGGTTCATTTTGTACTCCAAGGCCAAATTTGCCTATTATTCCTGGTATCTCTTGATTTTCTACTTTTGCATTCCAGGCCTGTATAATGAAAAGGACATTTTTTGAGGTGTTAGTTCTAGAAGGTCTTGTACATCTTCATAGAACTGTTCAACTTCAGCTTCCTTAGTGTTACTGGTTGGGGCATAGACTTGGATTACTGTGATATTGAATGGTTTGCCTTGGAAACAAACAGAGATCATTCTGTCATTTTTGAGATTGCATCCAAGTACTGTATTTTGGACTCTTTTCTTGACTATAATGGTTACTCCATTTCTTTAAGGGATTCTTGCCCACAATAGTATATATAATGGTTATCTGAGTTAAATTCACCCATTCCAGTCCATTTTAGTTTGATGATTCCTAAAATGTCAGTGTTCACTCTTGCCATCTCCTGTTTGACCACTTCCAGTTTTCCTTGATTCATGGCATTCCAGGCATTCCAATCCAACATTCCAGGTTCCTATGTAATATTGTTCTTTACAGCATCAGATTTTACATCTTATACTTTCACTCAATCTCTTTAAAACTTTGTGGAAACACATTCAGGAATTTTCATCTGGAGACACAAAAATAAATGAATAATAACCAATAAAAATAATAATTTCATAACAGTATAGTTGCATATAATTTAATAATATAATAGTATAGTCTAATTTCAGTGATTAAAATGGTCCCTGATACATACTTCCTACCAGTATGCCAACTATAAACAATTTCAAGTTCTAAATCATAAAAACATGCAAAAAAAAAAAAAAAAAGTCCATCAACAACCTCTTCTTGGTCTCTAGGCCTAGGCACAGCTAATATCATTTGTCTTTTTTTTTTTTTTATACTCTGTGTTAAGTCTCTGATTTCATAGGCTGCATGTATTTCTCTTTCTTTATTTACTAGTCAGTTTTATTAAAGCCTCTACTTCTAGAAGTTTTCTGAATAAGTGTGCAAAACCAGGTTTGTTTGTGTGTGTGTTTTTTTTCATCCTTGCAGCTCTCAAAATTTTTCTTTTCCCTTTTCTTTGAGAGTTTGGCTAAGTATATAAAGTTAAGTTAAAATCATTTTTGCTCAAAATTTTGGTGACATGGATGCATGGTCTTCTAGCATTTAATGTTTCTGTTGCTATGTCTAATGCCATTCTGATTTTTATTCTTTGTGTGATCTTTTGTTGCTTTCTCCAGTTCTATCCCATTCCTAAAAATTTCCAGTGACCATCTTATGTCTCAGATGTCCTGAAATTCCACAAGGGTTTGCCCTGGGGTGAATTCTTCTCCCTCTCTCTTTTTTTTATTTTATTCTTATTATTTTATTTTTTTATTAATTTTTATTTTTTAGTTTGTTTTGCTTACAATACTGTATTCATTTTGCTATACATTGATATGAATCAGCCACGAGTGTACATGAACTCCCAATCCTGACCCCCACCTCCGCCCTCCAGCCCCACACCATCTCTCTGGATTATCCCCGTGCATCAGTCCCAAGCATCCTGCATCCTGCATCGAACCTAGACAGGCGATTCATTTCACTTATGATATCATACATGTTACACTGCCACTCTGCCAACTCATCCCACCCTCTCCCTCTCCCACAGAGTCCAAAAGGCTGTTCTATACATCTGTGTCTCTTTTACAGTCTCACGTACAGGTTTATCATTACCATCTTTCTAAATTCCATATATATGTGTAAGTATACTGTATTGGTGTTTTTCTTTCTGGGTTACTTCACTCTGTATAATTGGCTCCAGCTTCATCCACCTCATTAGATCTGATTCAAATATATTCTTTTTAATGGCTGAGTAATACTCCATTGTGTATATGTACCAGGCTTTCTTATCCATTCATCTGCTGATGGACATCTAGGTTGCTTCCATGTCCTGGCTACTATAAACAGTGCCGTGATGAACATTGGTTTCTCCCTCTCTTTTGATTCTTCCTGGATCTCCTTTTCAATCTTCCTTTCTTTTTAAACTTAAGATGGAAACAGTTGATAGGAAAACACACACCCTTTAGTTCCAGAAAGCATGCTTGTTATTATTTCTGGACAGTTCCCACTCATTTTAATTTTCTGTCCTTGATTTCTGGGACATCTATTATTTGAACTTTAAAATTGCTTATGATTTTTTTTTTAAATATACCTAACTCAAGTTGTCTATTTTTTTGTCTTTTTGTTTTGCATTCTGGAGATTTGACTATATTCTCTAAATACTCTTTTTCATTAAAAAATGTAATAATGTTTTTTAAAATTTTAGGTTATTTATGTTATTTGACCCCCCACCTCCTTGTTTTCTCTTGTTTTACCACACATTATGGCTTCTTGCTTACCTTTTAGAGATGATTTTAGACTTCTTCTTCTTCTTTTTTTAATAATTGTCTTCTCCCTGAAGTCTGTCTTTCTTTATTTCTTAAATTTCTATGTCTTGTTTTTTTAGCTCTCACTCCTCATTCTGAAGGCTTTCTTCCAATGTCTAGTGGTCCTTGATGGACAGTTCATCTACTTAAGAATGCACTTAAAATCCTCTGTGCACATAATGGTGGCTGTTAGCATGTATGTTTCACTTAAAAATAATTATTCAGTACTGATCTTTTTTATCAAAGGACTCAAAATGTTAGTTACAGAGATTTGGAATTTGCTCCCCTGGAATCCTTCAGAAATAAAGCTGCTTCTTCCTTCTGGGGGCTTCTCCAGTGGCTCAGATGGTAAAGAATCCACCTACAATGCAGGAGACCCAAGTTTGATCCCTGGGTCAGGAAGATCCCCTGGAGAATGGCATGGCCACCCACTCCAGTATTTTTGTCTGGAGAATCCCATGGACAGAGGAGCCTGGTGGGCTACAGTCCATGGAGTGCAAAGAGTCAGACAGGACTGAACAACAAACACACAGACTTCCTTCAGGGAAGATAAGTGCCTAGTTGCTGATATTCTGAGAGTACTGAACCCTAGCCCTTTACTTTGCCCAGTGTCCCTGAATCTGTAGGCTCTCTGTTAAATTTCAGAAAACAAGCCTTCAATGCACTTGTAGTGGCCATTGAAGTCTATGAAGCAAAGAGTCTATTTTCTATAAAATACATCTCCTTTTAGCATGGATACTTAATTTTCTCATTCTAGATAGCTGATTCTTCCCAGTGGGAAACACTCAAGGGTTCTGTAGGAGGAATTAGCTGCTGACACATCATTCTTGCTGCTGCTGTATAGTTGCTAAGTCATATTCAGCTCTTTGTGACCCCATGGATGGGAGCAAGCTAGGCTTCCCTGTCCTTCACCATCTCCCTGAGTTTGCTCAGATCCACGTCTATTGAGTCAGTGATGCTATCTAACCATCTCATCTTCAGCCACCCTCTTCTCCTTTTGCTCTCAATCTTTTCTAGCCTCAGGGTCTTTTTCAGTGAGTCAGCTCTTCACATCAGGTGGCCAAAGTGTTGGAGTTTCGGCTTCAATATCCTTATCTCTCTGCAAACACAGGTTGTAACTTCTTCCATTTTTATTTTCCATCTTCTATTGTCTTCCATCTCGTATTTCTTGTCCATTTTGTTAACATCTTGACATCGTTCACTGTCCTTTTCTTGCTATTTTTGAGTGGAAAAGGGGGGTCTGTATGGTTATTTTCCACAAATAAATTTGAAGGATTCATCTTTCATCTTAGGAGAACGCTATTGGCTGTCCCCAGATGAAACCTGAGTCAGCATTTGCCGCGCCAGTTTCAGGGCACTGTGCTGTCTTGTCTGGGTGCTGGATCACTTTCATGGTGACACAAAATCTTTTCCCATAAAGTCCTTTCTCCCAAAGGAGAATTTAACCCAGAAGATCAAGTGTAGGAGAAAGCAACTGACTTAGACTGACTTTTCTCTCCTTCTTGAAGAGCATGATCAAGCTTGTCAGGTGGATGAATGAATCATTGAGTAAAGGTCTTTCTGTTTGAAATGGTAGATAAAGAATATGAAGAAATAAGAAACTTGCTTGGCAAAAATGATATGGAGAGTTGACCTGTAAAAAATAATGGCAATCTTGTTTTCTCAGTTCAATAATAGTACATATTTCCTGGGTAATCTGGTAAACTCCAGGGCTGTGCTAGGTGATTCAGTTGTCAAAGCATAAGATAAACAAGCTGATAATTTCAATATAGTTTGGTTTGTAATGCATGAGTATATAGGCAGGCATTTTCCTTTTGTAAGTGTATAATAATGCATATATGATTAAAATATATAGAAATATGTTCCTATAAAGTTAACAATGAAAAGTTCACCACTTAAGTAAGACTCACTACCATTACTTTAAAAGGAAAATAAGAAATGAATGTGGAAGGTTTAAAGTGAAGAGTAAAGAATCCCTTCAGTCCCTTTCTAGAGTCTCTGTTAGTAAAATGGGCTTCCCAGGTAACTCAGTGGTAAAGAATTCGCCTGCCAGTGTAGGAGATACAGGTTTGATCACTGGGTTGGGAAGATCCCCTGGAGGAGGAAATGGCAACCCACTCCAGTATTTTTGTCTGGAGAATCCCATGGACAGAGGAGCCTGGTGGGCTACAGCCCATGGGGTCGTTAAAGAGTCAGACATGACTGAGCAACTGAGCACAAACATACATGAACATTATCTTAGTAAAATAGTTATTGTCAATAGGATTGTTCATATGCATGCATGTGTGAGTATCTTCTTATACATAAGAGACTCTGTGTCTCTCTGGGCACAGAGATTTGAATCTCCTTTCCACTTAGCAAATCATAGCAATCTCATTCTTTTTTAACAGCTGCATATGACTTCACTCTATATATGTAGCCTCTTTTAATCAATCTGCATTAGACAGGTTCCTTCCAAAATTCAACTGTTAAAAAGTCATTGCAAGGACTTGCCAGGTGTTCCAGTGGCCAAGATTCCATGTTCCCAGTGCAGGGGGCCAAGTTCAGTTCTCGATCAGAGGACTAGATCCCACATGCCACAACTAAGTGTTCTCATGCCACAACTAAAGGTTCTATGTTCGGTTCAGTTTAGTCGCTCAGTCATATGCGACTCTTTGCGACCCCATGGGCTGCAGCACGCCAGGCTTCCCTCTTCATCACCAACTCCTAGAGCTTACTCAAACTCACGTCCATTGAGTCAGTGATGTCATCCAACCATCTCATCCTCTGTCATCCACATCTACTCCCCCTTCAATCTTTCCCAGTATCAGGGTCTTTTCAAATGGGTTAGTTCTTCACATCAGGTGGCCAGAGTATTGGAGTTTCAGCTTCAGTATCAGTCCTTTCAATGAATATTCAGTATTGATTTCCTTTGGGATGGGTTAGTTGGATCTCCTTGCAGTCTGAGTGACCCTCAAGAGTCTTCTCCAACATCACAGTTCAAAATCATCAATTTTTCTGTGCTCAGCTTTCTTTATAGTCCAAATCTCACATGAATACCTGACTACTCAAAAAACCATAGCTTTGACTAGACAGAATTTTATTGGCAAAGTAATGTCTCTGTTTTTTAATATGCTGTCTATGTCGGTCATAGCTTTTCTTCCAAGGAACAAGTGTCTTTTAATTTCATGACTGCAGTCACCATCTGCAGTGATTTTGGAGCCCCAAAATAAAGTCTCTCATTGTTTCCATTGTTTCCCCATCTGTTTCCCATGAAGTGATGTGATCAGATGCCATGATCTTAGTTTTCTGAATGCTGAATTTAATTCAACTTTTTCACTCTCTTCTTTCACTTTCATCAAGAGACTTTTTAGTTCCTCTTCACTTTCTGCCATAAGAGTGGTGACATCTGCATATTTGAGGTTATTGCTATTTGTCCTGGCAATCTTGATTCCAGTTTGTGCTTCATCCATTCCAGCATTTCTCATGATGTACTCTGCATATAAGTTAAATAAGCGGGGTGACAGTATACAGCCTTGACATACTCCTTTTCCTATTTGGAACCAGTCTTTTGTTCCATGTCCGATCTAACTGTTGCTTCCTGACCTGCATATACATTTCTCAAGAGGCAGGTCAGGTGGTCTGATATTCCTATCTCTTTTAGAATTTTTCATAGTTTGTTGTGATCCACACAGTCAAAGGCTTTGGCATAATCAATAAAGCAGAAGTAGATGATTTTCTGGAACTTTCTTGCTCTTTTGATGATCCAACTGATGTTAACAATTTGATCTCTGGTTCCTCTGGCTTTTCTAAATCCAGCTTGAACGTCTGGAAGTTCACATTTCACATACTGTTGACGCCTGGCTCAGAGAATTTTGAGCATTACTTTGCTAGTGTGTGAGTTGAGTGCAATTGTGTGGTAGTTTGAGCATTCTTTGCCATTGCCTTTCTTTGGGATTGGAATGAAAATTGACCTTTTCCAGTGCTGTGGCCACTGCTGAGTTTTCCAAATGTGCTGGCATATTGAGTGCAGCACTTTCACAGCATCATCTTTCAGGATTTGAAATAGCTCAACTGGAATTCCATCACCTCCACTAGCTTTGTTCGTAGTGATGCTTCCTAAGGCCCACTTGACATAGAATTCCAGCATGTCTGGCTCTAGGTGAGTAGTCACACCATCATGATTATCTGGGTCATGAAGATCTTTTTTGTATAGTCCTTTTGCATATTCCTGCCACCTCTTCTTAATATCTTCTGCTTCTGTTAGGTCCATACCATTTCTGTCCTTTATTGAGCCCATCTTTGCAGGAAATATTCCCTTTGGTATCTCTAATTTTCTTGAAGAGATCTCTAGTCTTTCCCAATCTATTGTTTTCCTCTATTTCATTACATTGATCACTGAGGAAGGCTTTCTTATCTCTCCCTGCTATGCCTTGTGCTGCAACTAAAAAAAGATTCTGCACACTGGAACAAAGATAGACAATCTGAAGTGCCACAACTAAGACCCAGCACAGCCAGAAAAAAAAAAAAAGTCATTGCAATAAGTATGGTTGTTCTTATATGTTGCACTGGGGGAAAAGTCAAGAAGGGTTGAGAAAATGACTCCATAATCGCTTCAGTCTGGGTGGAGACTTGGTTCCCAGTGTCTTTCCACCTCTGCCTTGCTCCTGATGGCATCTGAGCAGATGGCAGGAGTGAAAAAGTTGCAAAGAGACTAGCTTTCAGAGAAGTCTGAATGCCTGGGATAGAACTCCACTTACTTTCAAAGAAACTTTTCCACCCCAGCTCCCAGATTTTCCTCCAGTTTGCAGACAACAAAGCCTCCTTTCAATTAATAAAATGGGCTGTTATCACTATGCCCCTTTCTGCCTCCTAGGAAGGAATCCATTCGAGTCCACAGACCTCTTTTAGTTGAGTGAGGACGAATGGCTCTTGCTTCCTCCCAATGAAGCAGAAAGCACGAAATCCTCTTTTTTTACTGTTGTTCCCACATTTATTCCTACCTGCTTGAGAGGCCAAGGGTCTCTAAGGACATTGTCCACCCACAGCAGAAGAACATAGGAGTGTGGTGTATTGACTGTGAGTGGGCTGAAGTCTATCTTGTGTCAGCCAGGGTGAGACTTCAGAGTGGAAACTTCCAAATTGCCCCTCAGATGAGAGTCCACGGTGATGGCTATGGAACCAGAACTGAGGGGTAAGGCAAAGCTAGAAAGAGGCCACAGGATAGTGAAAATGGAAGCTGAGCAATTTGGGGAGCAAGCTGGGGATGCAGAGCACCTGTGGGCCATCTGTCTGTACAGCCAGGGCTGTCTGGTTGGCCTCGGAAGGCTGGGGAAGCTCAGTGTATTCCTCCTCACACATCATCAGGGCTGCGTGTCAATGTCTTTGTCTTTACAACCGATCTGTGAGATCCCCGAGGCCAGGGACTGTATTTTATGCTCTGTCTTAGCACCCACTCCAGTGTTCTTGCCTGGAGAATCCCAAGGACAGCAGAGCCTGGTGGGCTGCCATCTATGGGGTCGCACAGAATCGGACATGACTGAAGCAACTTAGCAGCAGCAGCAGCATTCAGCAGGAAGGTCTGACTCAGGCATAGGAACTGAAGCTGCACTGTGTTCAAGGAAAACATGAATCTCACACCCAGTGCTCTTCATCACAGCATCCAGATCTGAATCAGCATCTCAGGGATGAGTCATGAGAATCGGCTGGCTGGACAAGATGAAGGTTGAGTTTTAAAGTCATCCAGGCCTCTACTGCTCAGTGGTGCCAGGTACTGGCAGGCATCACTTTTTGTATGCCTCAGTTCTCATCCTCCCAGCACCCTGTGAATGGCGAATTTGATTGTCCTGGTCAGCTCCTCCTTGTTAAGGGGCTGCGGGAAGATTTGGTAACATTTTCTCCTGGGCAGCCAGTAGAGGTGTCTATGTATGTATATATATTCTTTCCCAACCATCCAAGCTCTGGACAGGCTGCTGCCTGAGTGTGCTTGCTTGGGTATATGCCTCCCCCCAAAGTCACATTCTTTCTGAGATATTTACAATGGCAGAGATAATGGGTTATTGATGAACCAATCAGTTGGGATGGCCCCTGGTGAATTAACTGGTGGCCACTGACCTGCCGGGGATAAAGAACTATTGCTGAATTCAGCAGAAGCCGGGAAAGGTCTAAATCATGCCCATCACCGCCTGCAAAGCTGGTAATCTCTGTTAAAGTTGGTACAACAGCCAATTCCTCATACAGGGGAAGCAACTTATTTAATTTATAGTTAATTGAAGGCTTGGGGCTTTGGAAGCAGAAGGGTGAGGGTTTTCCTCCTGGCTCCTCTCTCCATCTATGTAACCAACTGTAACTGATTCAACCCACCACAGTTGCAGCTTCCTGGGCTATGAAGTGATAATCTTGTTACCTTTGCAGCACTGCCATAAATAGTACATGAAATGATGAATGGAGAGCATTTCACAGTTTGCAAAGCACTTTCACACTCACCATCTCATTTAATTCTCACAATAATCCTCTGAAGTGGGTATTGTTAGCTCATTTTTAAACACAAACATCACAAAGTTTTGGGGCTTCCCAGGTGGCAATAGTGGTAAAAAACCTGCCTGTCAATGCAGGAGACTGCAGAAACATGGGTTCGATCCCTGGGTTGGAAGATCTCCTGGAGAAGGAAATGGCAACCCATTCCAGTATTCTTGCCTGGAGAATCCCATGGACAGAGGAGCTGGGTGGGCTACGGTCCATAGGGTTGCAAAAAGTTGTATATGACTGAAGCAACTTAGCACATACGCACACACATTACAAGGTTTAGAGGGTATCTTGTTCAAAAATCAATCCCTCCCTACTGCCATGACACACACATTTTATAGATGAGAAAACCAATATTCAAGAGGGCACATGATTTGCCCAAAGACATGTGACCAATAAAAGGTGAGGTTAGTAGCTTCCTAGAATCCTTAGAATACAATCCAAACAATATATATTGGCCTTCATGACCCAATTGAACCAGTTTTTATCCATCTATTTCTCTATTTGTGGAAGTTCAAAAAAATGGTTCCATTTCTCCATCCTACCTGGTATTCAGGCTCTTGACCGTGTAATTTTGTAGCACCTTTGCTCTCTGACTTGCTTGGGACAATAAAATGATGGGATGACTGTGCTGAGACCAGGCTTCAAGAAGCATTGCATGTCTCCATGCATACCTGTGCCTTTGCCATTTGCCATGATAACCTGTCTGGGCTGGGATGCTGGAGGATGACAAACACATAGAGCAAAATTTAGAGCTGATGCTGAGCTCCGCTGGCACACGAGCAGTAGACACACTGTTGGATGCTACCGAAGTCTGTGTTTGTTATTCAGCATCATCATGCCAAAGATAGCTGATACGCTAACCTCAGCTTGGGGTGCTCTCTCCCTCCCTCACTGCGTCACATCCACACTGGCTTTTCTTCATCCCTTAGACACGCCCATCCTGCTCTCAGTCCCTGTGCAGATGTGCTGCTTGGCCTGCAATACTCCCTCCTTACTCATCTTCATCTCTCATCCTTCAATGATTAGCCTGACTGTTGCTTCCATAGAGAGAACTTACCTGATTGTTGTCTGAATTAGCTCATTGTTCATATTCTGTTATGCTACCCTTCTCCATCACAGCCTTTGTTACAATTCTCTGGTTGCTTAGCTCTGGTGGCTCAGACAGTACAGAAACTGCCTGCAATGCAGGAGACCCAGGTTCAATCTCTGGATCAGGAAGATCCCCTGGAGAAGGAAATAGCAACCCACTCCAGTATTCTTGCCTGGGAAATCCCACAGACAGAGAAGCCTGGCAGGCTATAATCCATGGGGTTGCAAAGAGTCGGACATGACTGAGGGACTAACACTTTAATCATATATTAACTTTTTCAGCTTCATGAGGTCTGCAATGACAGAACTGGTGGCCAGATGTCTTATTCATGTCTCTGGTCTCGACACTTTACACAGTGCCCAGTACAGAGCATGCTCTCAGCACTTAATTGGTGAATAAATGGATAAAAGAATGAATGAATTGGCTGAGCCAGGGTTTCAAGCCTTCACTCTTTCTTCTTTCGATGCCACAAAATCATGGTGTTGTTGGATGTTTATCTTTTTTTTTGGAGAACCTTATCTAAAATGCACACTTCCCTGATAATGTTTAGCTAGCATCTTCTTATCAGCTGACATACAAGCGAGCAACTTAACACTTTAAGGGATTAGCTGACAGTTGGCTAAGAGAAGACATGGGAAGACAACTCAGGGTAGATCATAGTATGAGGAAAGAAAGGGAAACAGGGCTGGTGGGAGGAACATTTCTTGGGTTCAGCCATGGTGGCCAATTCTGGCTTTTGTTGCAGCAACTGGCTGCCATGGTGAGGTCTCCAGATTTATTCTGGAGGAGAGTCACCTGGATAGAGAAGCAATTCCCATCTTCTTGCAGACCTGCATTTCCTCCTGGGCTACTAGTCACTACACTCCAGGACCCAGAGTTTGACATACTTGGGATCTTGCTGCCCCAGACACTTGGCTGAGTCTCTATTCTGGGCTGATACCCAGGAGGACCAAAGCCTTGGGAACTCAACTGTTTTGATTTGATTGTACTACAAAGGGATGGAGACCAGGAAGATGGATGCCCCCTATGGTGAAGTCAGAATCCAGGGCAAATAGCCTCTTAGCACTTAGAGCCCTTGAGACAGGGGTGGGTGGGTGGTGGAGTTGGGGGACTGGGGAGGAAATCAGATACATTGAATGCTAAAGTCAAAGGGAAAATTCAGCCTTTCTGAGACAGGATCAGGGGAACGCTTAAAAAAAAGATTAACAGAAGCAGACTGTCTGGTGGTCCCTGAATTTATGTGGCTTTTGGGGAACTGAAAGATGTAGAGAAAGACATAACATAATTCACAGAATAGATTCTACTCATTGCTCTGGCTGTGTAGGTCATTGTCTCAAATGACCAGAAAGTTCTAGTGGAGAATGTCTGATTGAGTTGCTATATATGTGTATAGCTATGTGGTAGTCACTCAGTGGTGTCTGACTCTTTGCAACCCCATGGACTGTAGCCCACCAGGCTCCTCTGCCCTTGGGATTCTCCAGCAAGAATACTGGAGTGGGTTGCTGTGCCCTTCTCCAGGGGATCTTCCTAACCCAGGAATCGAACCTGGGTCTCCTGCATTGCAGCCAAATTCTTTACCGTCTAAACCATCAGGGAAGCCTTATGTACCTAAAAGCAGTTTTCCACTAACACATTAACAAGAATTCCAGGGAGGGGGAAAAAAGTGTTAAATCATTGCATACTTTGTCCTTCTCCTGAGAGTCACAAGCACATTTGCATATTATAGGCTCTGAAAACTCCAGTGAAGAAAAGCAAAACCCTAAAAAATTTTCATCTCTATCTAAATTTATTTCACTAAGGAAACAACTTCCTCTCCTTCCCTTCCTTCCTCTCTCCCTTCCCTCCATCCTTCCTTCCTATCTTGTTCAATTGCCAGCTGTCGTTATTCTGTAAGTCATAATTTGTGAAATACTGACTTTTGACACTTTTCCCAACATATTCCATTTTGTGTTTGTGATTAAAATAATACAAACACAAAGAAGCAGAAGGATTATTCATCGAGCCCCTCTTGCGTGTCAGTCATGGTGCTAAGCACCTTTTGTATACCTGAGTTCATTTTTTATTCCCAAAACCATAGTGAAGTAGGGAATATTATCAGTTTTTCAGATGAGGAAACTGAAGCTCATAGTGGCTGAGTCTCTTGTTCAGGGTCATACCAACAAGAAAAGGAATTGGCCAGGTTCAAATCCAAACACAGCTCATGGGATCCAAGACGGGGAAGCCTGGCATGCTGCAGTCCATGGAGCCACAAAGGGTCAGACATAACCTAGCGGGTGAACAACAGCAAACCCAGATAACCTGCTATTGGGTTCTCTTAGCCACCAGGCTTTTACAGCCTGTAAGGGTGATCTGTGATTATTAAGTGCACTGATTCAAGTTCTAACCTCATCTGGAAACAGCCTCACAAGCACACCAGGAATTGAGGCTTCATCTGGGCTCCCAGGAACCCAGTCAAGTTGACACATAAAATTAACCATCACTGCAGAGAAAGGATTATTCCCAGCTCCTCAAACACCTGGATCCTGAGACTTGATCAGTGATGCCTGTGAAAGAGATTTCCCAATGATCACATAGTGTCAGGTGGCCAGGTGGGAACGAGGACCCAGGTCTTTTTACCACAGCCCTTAGTTTTTAAACATGAGGATGAGAAAACCCTGGGTAGGGTGGGGAGCAAAGGGATGGACACACCATCCTGGTTGTCCTTTCCCGCAGTTCAGATGTCTTCAAAGCCCTGAGATCTGGCCACAGTCATGATGGGTTGCCCAGAGAGGGGCTAATGACATAATCATGGACTCTCCACAGTCAATTATCACAATTACTGGAAGCCACTCTCTTGTCGTATTTCATTTAGCACAAAAAGGCACTAGAGAGGCAAGTGGCATTGAGGGTCCTGGGCCCATTGTCACTGCCCTCACTGGAACAGGCATCTAAAAAGGGAAATGCCAACCCCAATAAACTCTTCCCACAGAAGCCATTAGGCTGGGTGACATGTTCACTTAGGGTGACGTATATTGATCATGTAAAACACGCACACTGTATAATATGATTAAACAAACTCAGCCAGTTTCAGAGAGAGCCAGCTGAATAGTGCATGGTTCCTGATCCTGCAGCAAGAGCCTCATGGCCCTGATTGGAAGCCCCTCACTCAGGATAGGAACTATATATGGAGTGTTTCTGTTAACTGTTACTCATTCAGTCATTCATCCATTCAACAGGTATTTCTCGAGTATCCATTATGTGAAGGAGAAAATGATGAATTTGGATGATCTCTGGAATGTCCAGTTATTAATAGTCAACACACAGTTGACAGTCTGCAGTAAAGGGAAAATCTTCCCATTTGGGGTTCTCCTGTGCTCATCTCAGGTGTCTCACCTCTATTTCAAACCCAGACTAAGCTGTTGAAATCCAGTGGCACTTAGGACAGTGAAATGATGGGGCTCAAGCCCCATGTTATATAGGCTACAGTCTCTGAGGAAAGTGGAAAAGGTAAGGGTCTGACAAGTCATTAGGTTCATCCACCTGACTCCTGGTGGATATTTTGTTAGAGTGAAGGTGGTCAAGAATCTGTAGGATTTGACGATTTGTAATCACATACTTAGGGCTTCACTGATGGCTCAGTGGGAAAGAATCTGCCTGCAATGCAGGTGACTCCATCACCTGTGGGTTCGATCCCTGGGTCAGGAAGACCTACCGGAGGAGGAAATGGCAACCCACTCCAGTATTCTTGCTGGGGAAATCCCATAACAGAAGAGCCTGACAGGCTACAGTCTATGGGGTTGCAAAGAGTCGGACTCGACTGAGCACAACAGCAGCTTGGAGGCTTCGTTACCTAGGCAGGGTTCATCCAATCATGGTGCTAGGCAGTTGCTGGGTCCAGCATCCAGCCCACCTCCTCTCCCTGGAGCTCTGGGGTGCCTTGAGGTGGGACAGACAGCTCCAACCTGGTAACCACAGGGTTGGTTGTCCAGGAAACCAACCCCCATCCTCAGGTGAGGTCCAAAAGTCACCTCATTTACATAACAAAAGACACTTTGGTAGCTCTCCTCCTTTAGGAAATTTCAAGGGTTGTAGGAGCTCTGTGCCTGAAGAGGGGACAAAGACACATAAATTGCTTTTTTAAGCATTTTTTATTGGAGTAGAGTTGTTTTACAATATTGTTAGTTTCTGCTGTAGAGCAAAGCACACCAGCTATACGTACACATATATCCCCTCTTTTTTTGGAGTTTCTTCCCATTTAAGTCACCAGAGAGCATTCAGTTCAGTTCAGTTCAGTCGCACAGTCGTGTCCGACTCTTTGCGACCCCATGAATCGCAGCACGCCAGGCCTCCCTGTCCATCACCAACTCCCGGAGTTCACTCAAACTCGTGTCCATCGAGTCAGTGATGCCATCCAGCCATCTCATCCTCTGTCATCCCCTTCTTCTCCTGCCTCCAATCCCTCCCAGCATCAGAGTCTTTTCCAATGAGTCAACTCTTGGCATGAGGTGGCCAAAGTACTGGAGTTTCAGCTTCAGCATCATTCCTTCCAGAGCATTAGGTTCCTTAAAAAATTAAAAATAGAACAACTATTCCACTTCTGGGCAATGTACCAGGACAGAACCATAGTTGCAAGAGATACACGCACCCCCATGTTCATTTCAGCTCTACTGATGACAGCCAGGACATGGAAGCAAGCTAAGTGTCCATCAACAGAGGAACAGATAAAGAAGATGTGGCACGTATATACGATGGGATTTTACTCATTCATAAAAACGAATTTAAATTTGCCATTTGCAGAGACTCAGATGGACCTAGAGACAGTCATCCCAAGTGAAATAAGTCAGAAAGAGAAGACACGTATATTTCTGATTATGAATCGCAATATCACATTAGGGAACTTGACCTGTCAGATATAAAAGATGAAAAAATAATGCCCAATGCAGGCAAGAACATACGAAGTTTAGGCTACTGGCTTACTGACTTGTATCTCACTTTCTAATCTGCGATTGAGGATAATAAAAAGACTACCTTACTGGGTTGCTCTGAGGACTAAATGAAATATTAGTGCAAAGCTTTTTTCACAGAGGCTGGAAGATAGTAGTTGCTCAGTAAATGGCAGCTTTTACTTACATTTTAAATAATGGAGGACCACTTCCCCCACCCCCCAACAAATGTTATGGATTGTCATTTCAAATATTCTACTCACTGGTATTTTCCTGTAACATTAGGCTTGTATTGTGAGATCCATGAGAGCTGGGTGGGGAAGGGGGTGACTTCACCATCATCATTATAATAATCATAACAAAACAATAGTAATTACAATGATCCCAACAATAGCAAGCATGTATTGAGCACTTACTTTGTGCCAGAGGATACTCAGATGAGGGCTATGCTTGCATTATCTCATTGAATCCTTTCAGAAGGATTGGCAGTATTTGGTCCATTTTCAGGTGTGGAAAGGACAAGGAGAGAGAGACGTCAACACTATTTAGACTGTGCTATTTATCTTAGTATTCCCAGGACCTCGGACAATCATTACCTAAATGGAGATCCTTGAAGGTCAGTGAGTTAATGATGGAATGAAGACATGGGGGAATGGGTGGATGAAGATAAAAAGAAATAAGCCACAGGGGTCAAAACCCTGGCAGACGTGTGTCCTCACTCACTCTGGACATACTCAATTAATCCCCAGGGACCCGGCCATCTCTAGAGCATTCTTTGGGTTTTTATCCCCCTGCAAGAGCTGAACCAGGAAGTCACTACACCATCCTTTTTTACTTTGTGGCGCTAATTACCTGCTCATTGCCTGCAAGGACTTCTCCAGCCCCATTCCTGAGAGGGAGTGGAAATTTTGTGAGAACCGTACCCATTAAGGCCTTTTATGATCACCATTATGTAATAAAGAGCATCTGGAGTCTGAGGAATTATTGCAAGCTTTTATTTTGTTGTAAGTGTAACTCCTCATCCCCTTCTTCCCTTGGATGTTTGCATTAACAGAGCTTTGCTCGCTGTCTCTCAGTGCAGAGCCTCTGGTGGACTGCAGCCATGTCCCCTTCCTCTTACTCAACAGAAGCCCAGTTTGTGCTGGTACCTACCCTCCCGCCATCGTCACATGATTCCAGATGAACTCGCTCTCAGTCTTAGCTAAATCTGACTGGTGCAAGGGCATCTCCATCTCTTCATAAGTGGTAGGTTTAGGGACAACCAGGTAGCATGATTCTAACTGATTGGATGCTGGGAAGAATGCAGAAGGTCCTTAGGGGTACATCTTCCTCTCTCCTGGGCTTCCCAGATGATGCTAGTAGTAAAGAATCCACCTACTAATGCAGGAAAATGCAGGAGGAAATGGCAACCCACTCCAGTATTCTTGTCTGGAAAATCTGATGGAGAGAGAAACCTGGTGGGCTATAGTCCATGGGATCACAGAGGGTTGGACACGTCTGAGCACATACGCATTCATTCATTCCTCTCTCTCAAGAGAGAACCCCTGGAAGAAAAGATCCCCTTCTTCCCTGGACATTATCCTATCAGGATGTGATGCCCTGAGATAGTCAGCCATTCAGTCTTCATAGAATATAACATATCCTGTGTTGTTTAAGTCAGTTTCATGGGCATTCCTAATATTTGCAGCTGAAAGCATGCTAATTATTGAGAACCCAGAAATCCCAGAGAGGACCAGCATCCCGAGATAAACTTATTTTCCAGATGGAGAGAACAGAGGTGACCTTCTTCAAATATGTTGGAGGAGGGCATGGCAACCCATTCCAGTATTCTTGCCTGGAGAACCCCATGGACAGAGGAGCCTGGTGGGCTACAGTCTATGGGGTCAAAAGAGTCAGACACAACTGAAGTGACTTAGCACACTTTGAGTATGTAGGTTCTCTGCAAAGTGTCGAAAGTTCTTTTATCTTGAAGAGTTTTGAATCCTAGACACTCTGGCTGAGAAGGGACTTCAGAGATGACTTATTAGAGTACTTCCTGAACTCAAACCCTTTGGGGGCGTGACATCAGTATCACCTGGAGGGATTAAAAAAAAAAAAATCCCCTACATAGTGCTCTAGGCTTCCCTGGTGGTTCAATGGGTAAAGAATCTGCTTTCAGTGCAAGAGCCACAGCAGACATGGGTTCGATCTCTGGGTCAGGAAGATTCCCCTGAGGAGGGCATGGCAATCCACTCCAGTGTTCTTGCCTGGAGAATCACATGGACAGAGGAGCCTGGTGGGCTGCAGTCCATGGGGTTGCAAAGAGTCAGATGCGACTGAAGAGACTTAGCATGCACCCAGGCCTCTAGAGACACTAATTTCAGAGCTTTGGGGTGCACGCTGGGTGTTTATATTTTTAAAAAGCTCTCTAGGTGATGCTGATGATAACCCAAGGATCATTGGCCTTAGTCTTTATTTTCCATCTTGCCCTCCATCCAGCCATAGTACTTTTTTCTTTTCTAAACAAAACAATCAAACAAATCCCCAAATCCAAGCCATTTCTCTATAGAGGCCCAGGTTTTTTTTTTTTTTCCCCCTTGGTTGAAGGGGCCAAAAGATTTTTGGAGTGGGAAAGAGCAAAGGCTGAGGAATGGGGCATGATTAATATCTCCAGCTATGTGAAAGAGAATTTTGTCAAAATAGAGCGAAAAGGTTTCCAATACTTTCATGCGAGTATGGTTTGGAAACAAGTAAACTTTCTGGGGAGAAGACTTCTCTTTCTTTTTCTTTTTCTTTCTCTCCTTCTATGCCTTGTTCAGTAGAACAGTAGAAGGAAGAATTTTTTTAAAAGATTAGAGCAGATCTGTTTATAGAAAATGGAATGGTCAGCATAGGTAGGAAGCCCTCAACTTCTTGGTTTCAATCTTATGAGAAGAACCAAGTATCTGCCACTCTTGACAGAGATAGGAAAGTCTAGATACAATGTAAACAGCTCAGAGACAGGACAGGTCTAAGAGTCTCTTTCTTGAAACAAACTAACAAACATAAGCAAACAATTCAATATAAACACGTCTTATCAGCCCAGACAATAATCCTTTGGACAACTTTTTTGAAATATTAGGACTTTGTTTAAAGTTCTCATCTCTTCTTTCATGCCTGAAAATCTGGTACTGCATGTGAAAGCGACTAAAACTAAAATCCAAAAAGCCCTGTGATTTTCTGTTTAATTTTCTAGTTGATGTTGGCATTAGAATGTTTGTGATGAGAAAGAAGCCCCAAATGAATGTGGTCCAGGAAAGTTAAGAATAAGTTCTCAGGGAATGTTGGCTTTTATTGATTTTATTCATCGATGGAGGCCAAGTCCCTTGGCTAGGGGGTGGGCCTTTCCCCAGCCATGGTCTTCTACTCATCCTCCAGTCTTCATCTTGAATTTACTGGCTGCTAACTCAACTTAAGAACTCCTTTCTCAGGAGGAGTGGGTCGAAGTATAATAGGATTGCCTTTTGGAGGAAGCCTGCAGTACCGACTGGTGCCAGAGAGGGGCAGCATAGAGCCGCCAGCACCAAGGGTCTTGCCACTGTGGCCCAGAGCTCTTTGCTTGCTAAGTCGCTTTAGTTGTGTCCAGACTCTGCGAGTATATGGATGGTAGCCCGCCAGTCTCCTCTGTCCATGGGATTCTCCAAGCAGGAATACTGGAGTGGGTTGCCATGTCCACCTTCAGGGGATCTTCCCTACTTAGGGACTGAACTCTCATCTCTTAAGTCTCCTGCATTGGCAGGTGGGTTCTTTACCCCTAGAGCTACCTGGCCAGGAGGCTAGAGCCTCAAGAAAGTTAGTAAGAAGTTCCAGGTAAAATGGGAGCTAAGATGAAAACAGCAGAAGAGCTGGGACAGAAGCAAACACCACAAGAGACGAAGCGGAAATGTTTGTGGGTTTTGCCTCCTCCCTCCTACACGGACATCACACGCTCCATCACTTGGACTTTGCGCAGTCTGGTATTCGTTCTATAAATCACGCATGCATTCATTTATTCACTGGCGGGGACAGAATAACTGCCTTTTAGGGGCTTTGAGTCTGATCGGGGCTGGGCTCTCAGGAGACACACCACAGGTCAGCCGAGTTTGTTTGAAGTCAGAGCCTTTACTGGAAGGCGCGTCCGATGCAAGCGCTGGGGAGCAGGCGGGGGGGGACACCCCGCTGGTCGTGGTGAGGAGGAATGGGGACGGTGGCTTCTTTCTGATGGGACCACCTTCTCTGTTCCATCAGAAGCAGGTCCAGGGTCGTTGTAGGATTACACACTTCCAGTTGGGCCAGTTAGCACAGCTCAACACCAGGGTCCCTCCAATTCACCGCAGAGTCTTTTCATTAACAGGTTCATATAGTTAATACAGCAGTTTCCAGGAGACAGCAGTAGAGAGCATTTAAGGATGGGGTGCCGTTTTGTCATTACCCTGAGGGTCGTGCCAAGACTTGGTGTGACATTTTAGAGGAAGCAGATGAACACTGTCAAGAAACTGTCTGCCTTGATGGACAGCAGCCAGCATCCTCACAGGAATCAGGGTCCTCGCCATCAGGACAACTGGACCTGCGAGGAAGCAGTGAGGACACTCACAGGGCATTTGAACTGACAAAAGGAAAACCTGACATGTAGACATTTTCATCCTGTTTCTTAACCATGTGCCATCAAAGGATTCAGCAGAGAAAAGTTAAATGCCGACATTTAAACCAATATGCAAGTAGAGAATCATAAGCAGAATAAGGGCAAGGCGGTTTTATTTACTATTAAAGTTTGTCATTGAATTTCATCATCTTCAAAGTGAGTTTTCCTTTCCTTCTTTGTCTATGAAGGTTCAATGAAAAGTGGTAGAAATTGCTTGATTTTTCCTGGGCGAGGGAGGGCAGGCGGGAATCGCTGGGCTGGGTCTTTCTTATGGTTCAGGAGCTTGCCTCTAATTGCTTTATGTGTGGGCCTTTGGCCTGTGACATGGAATCTTGGTTCCCCTAACTCACATCCCCTATTGGAAGGTGGAGTCTTTCTTTATTTTTTTTAATGATTTTATTTATTTATTGATTGTCCTGGGTCTTTTCTCTAGTTGTGGTGTGCTGGCTTCTTATGGCGGTGGCATCTCTTGGTGTAAAGCACGGCCTCTAGGGCACAGACTCAGTAGTTGTTGTGGGCAGGCTTAGTTGCTCTGCAACAAGTGGGATCTTCCCGGATCAGAGATGGAAGCCATGTCTCCTGCATTTTCAGGTGAATTCTTTACCAGTGACCCACCAGGGAAGCCTTGGAACATGGTCTTAACCACTGAACCCACAGGGAAGTCCTGACACTGCTTGACTTTAGTTTTGAATGGAAGGAAGAATAGAAATCTTCCAAAATAGATCAAATGGCTAATTATTTGGGAGGGGGGGGTATTTTTAAAGAAAGAGAAATAAGCTGTGATTATTATTATTGTTATTTTAGAGAGAAGAAAGTCTTCAGGTTAATTGCTTCTTCCTAATGAATCATTTCCACAACATCCTTGTGTCTCTGAAATAAAGGTTGTCAAAAAGTTCTAATAAGCTGATGGATTTCTGTGTTGTCAATAAAATCAGACTGCCAAAGGCAGCATTAACTCGATGAAGTATGATTCAAATCAGCTTGATCTTGAAATATATGGGCCCATCATGAGGCCTTATATACGCAGACAGGCCATAATTCTTTCTGGAAGTAGGATGCTTGCATTGATGTATCACTGTATCCAGTTGTCTTCTTGTGGTGGACTTCTGTTGTCCTATTTGCCTGTGTTAGATTTTGGTGCTTTTCATCAAAAATGTTTCCACTGTTCTTTCATTCTCTTGTTGCTGTTGTTTAGTCACTCCGTCATGTCTGACTCCTTGCAACCCCATGGACTGTAGCCCACCAAGCTCCTCTGTCCATGGGATTCTCCAGGCAAGAATACTAGAGTGGGCTGCCACTTCCTTCTCCAGGGGATCTCCCCTACCTAGGGATTGAACTGCATGTTTTTCTGCCCCGTAAAGTTGGAGGTGACCAATGGATTTGCTTTGGAAAAAAAGATAAAGTGGAAATGATAAGTGTGACTCCCAAGAAGAGGATTTTAACAGTCAATGTGAAATTCATCACATTCATTTTTTTCCCCTAGCTCAGCATTCTCCTTTACTTTGAGTGAAGATGACATGCTGTAAAATAGCCCCCTTGAGTCAATCACAGTGGACAGGTGTGATGTGGAATAAATAGGTGTTGTTTTAAGCTACTGAGGTTTGGGGATGATTTGTTACAGCAGCATAACCCATCCTATCTGACTAATACATTTTCTCTCCTTTATCTCTCTTCTAGAGAACCAAGCGCTGCCCTAATTCCTTTCTGTATGGTTGGGGGAACAGAGGTGGACTGACTACCTCTCTTTCTCCATTTCACAGGTGATTACTTGGCCCCATCCTGGCCAGACAAATCAGTCTCTCCTCCTGTCCTCAAAAACTGGCTCAAAAGCAAGCAAAATGATTCAAGCCAGATACATGAGAATCAATCCCTAGACAGGAGAGATCTCTGTTTATACAGGGTAACTCATTACGCAGGTAGAACATAAGGTTCTGGGGATCATTTTTATGGCCACTTTGGAAGATTCTCTCTGAGATTGAAGCCATTTCTAAAGAATTGAGGACTCAAACATGAAGAGGCAGATTCATGGTGATATTATCTAAGTGCTCAGATTCAGAACACAAGTCTTATTTTCTGGTGATGCTAACCAGTGCAGGGGGAAAAATGTTTTTTTGCTAAAATTTTTTTCACTTGTAGTAGAAAAATCTTTAATAGTCTTCCTAAACACACAGGAAGAAGCACCTCAGGTTTTCAACCATATTCACCTACAGAATAAAGTTGAGATCTCGTCACACGACCTTCAGTGTCTTTCAGGCTTTAAGCTCAACATCCATTTCCAGCTTTCCATCTGGGTCACATCCTTTACCCAGTTTCCCCTCCTCTGTCCCCCAGGGTTACCCGGGATCGCACGTTGACCTTCTCCAAGGACAACTTGGACTTTCCCACAGTCTTGGGCTATGGTGACTCATGCTAGGGTCTGCTCCCCGTCCCCACTTGAATGTCAGCCCCATTAAACTAGGAGGGGGCAGTATTTCATTGCATTTTTATTTTCTTCATCATGTTAAATGCCAATGCTTGCCCAGTAGCAGGTGCTAAGTAAACAGCTGCAGAATTGTACCAAACTCTGCATTCTAAGAAGTCTGTTCAGTACATGCTGAGCGTACTTAGACCCCTGGTACACAAACCTGGTACATAGATGGCATCACAGACTCAGAGGACATGAATTTGAGCAAACTCTTGGAGGTGCTGAAAGACAGGGGAGCCTGGTGTGCTGCAGTCCATGGGGTCACAGAAAGTCAGACATGACTTAGTGCCTGAACAATAACCACAACGATATGCACAAACCCTGTGTGTGATTGTGTATAAGAAAGCCCTGTTTGATCTGCTTTTATTCACTCGGATGTCATATTTCAGGGCTCGGGCTCCAGTGGAAACCCATTTTTTTGTTTAGTCTAGATCTTTAAATATGCATCTCCTTTCCAGAAGTCAAGAAGCTCTTGATTAATTAAAATTAGCAGTTTTTTTTTTTTTTTGAAGAAAAAAAATTATGTATGCTGTTAAAAATGTACATTTAACCCACACAGCAGTCCTGGATGGATTCTTTGGTTAACTCAGTTTTACGGACAGGAAAGAAAACCCAGAGGCATTAAGTCACTTGATGCATAATGTCACACAGCAGGGCTGAGATTAGCACCTGGACCACCTGATGCCAGAAACTTTGCTATCTCTTCTTTGTGTGCATTCCTCCATTCAACACGGAGGAATTAATGGTCATCCATCTTGGCTCTTCTAAAAGAGAGATGGATACAGGATGCTTGGGGCTGGTGCACTGGGATGACCCAGAGATGGCATGGGGAGGGAGGTGGGAGGGGGCTTCAGGATGGGGAACACGTGTACACTCATGGTGGATTCATGTTGATGTATGGCAAAACCAATACAAATTATAAAGTAAAAAATATATAAAAAAATCTGAAAAAAAAATAAAAGAGAGATGTGTACCGTGTGCTGTGCTTAGTCGCTCAGTCGAGTCCGACTCTTCGCAACCCCATGGACTGTAGCCTGCCAAGCTCCTCTGTCTGTGGGGATTCTCCAGGCAAGAATACTGGGGTGGGTTGCCCTCTTCCAGGGGATCTTGCCAACCCAGGGATTGAAGCCAGGTTTTCTGCGTTGAAAGGCAGATTCTTTACTGCTTGAGCCATCAGGGAAGCCCAAAAGAGAGATACTGTTTCTTTAAGAAAGAGTTGTTTTGAAATGGTCTTGATCCCTCATGGTGAAAACTGGAACTTGACAGTCCCTAGAGAAGAGGACTGGCTTCCCAGGTGGCACTAGCAGTAAAGAACCCTCTTGCCAATCCAGGAGATGTAAGGGATGTGGGTTAGATCGCTGGGTTGGGAAGATCCTCTGGAGAAGGGAAATGCAACCTACTCCAGTATGCTTGCCTGGAGAATCCCACGGATTCATGGGATCCATGTAGCCTGGCGGGCTACAGTCCATGGGGTCACAAAGAGTCAGACACGACTGAGTGACTAAGCATAGAGGGCAGTGTAGCCCACGGAGGAGAGCCTGAGCTGGGAGAGCATCCTCAAATCATGACTTTGCCTCTTTCTAGCTCTGTGAACTTTGATAGCCACCCAAGTAGTCTCCAGTCCTAGTTCAGTCCCTTGCAAAATGGAGATAAGAACCACCACATGGTATTGTGAGGATTAAGAGTGAAAACAGATGAAATATTCCCAGTATAGGACCTGGCATGAAGGAACGCTGTGCAAACAGAGACTATAAATAGTAAGGCATGGTTCTCTAACTTTAGTAATGCATATGTCTTATGAGGGCTCAGCTCTCAGCTCTTGTCTATATCTAGGTCCATGGTGCTTGGTAGAAGGCAAATGCTGCCATCTTTAGGAAAGTCTATTTGCCTCCTACACTTCCTTTTCTGGATTTTTAAAATGGGGAGAGGGCTTCCCTGTGGCTCAGTGGTAAAAGAATCCACCTGTCAAGCAGGAGACGCGATTTCCATCCCTGGGTTGGGAAGATCCCCAGGAGAAGGAGAAGTGGCTATTCACTCCAGTATTCTTGCCTGGGAAATCCCATGAACAGAGGATCCTGGCGGGCTACAGTCCATGGGCCTGCAAAAGAGTCAGACATGCCTTGGTGACTAAATACCACCACAACAAAAGCTGGGCAATTGTGTCTACTATGTGGGGTTGTTAGGATGAAACGAAGTCCTATGAAAAAAGTCCTAAGCGTAGGGACAAGCACCCAGAGAAATTGTTATTGTTTAACCGCTCAGTCGTGTCCAACTCTTTCATGACCTCATGGACTGTAGCCTGCCAGGATCCTCTGTCCATGGGCTTTTCCAGGCAAGAATACTGGAGTGGGTTGCCATTTCCTCCTCCAGGGGATCTTCCCCACCCAGGGATCATGTCTGCAGCTCCATATCTCCTGCTGGATTGAGGTGACCATGAATACAGAGCCGATTAGAGAAGAGTTCCCCCAGTGCTTTCTAAATACCCTGGTGCTCATCACACCTTCCTGGGTCCTCCTCGATCTAGGAGCCGTCAAGGAGGTATGTTTCGAGGATGCTTTCGGAGCCGTGCCTGCACCATCAGGCGGACACAGCTGTGCCAGACAGGCAGGCACAGGCAGAAGCGGGAGAGGGGTCCTGGGAGGGACGCAGTGCAGAGGAGGCCCTTCTTATTAAACGTCGACCTCCATTCTGCAGAGCGGTGATGAGATGTACAATTTCCCTGGTCCCTCACCAAAGGCAACATCCAGGTCGTCGCTGTCTGCCGCACAGGCGCCGAAGCTCTGGTCATAAAGAGGACGTTTTATGAGGACATATGCTCCACGCCCAGCAGCACTGCCAGGCCTGAACGCTATTCCTCCGCGACACCGTGATTATATCTCCATCGGGTCCAGGGGAGCCTCGTAGGCCTGCAAGGCTGCAATTTGGAAATGGATTTCACAGCTGCAAACTCGAAGATGACCAATTTGTCTTTTCCATTTCTGCCTCCTCTCCTATATACCTCTGGAAATCTGCATCCGAGACTCGGTGATGGGCTGCATAAAATATGCAACAGGACTCAGTGTTCAGATTGGAGAGCTGCAAAATTGAAGGACAGCTGTACCAATGATATTGGGGTTTAGGTGGTGGAGTGGGGAGCCCTGAGCTAGGGCCTCAAAAGGCAGCTGCAGACTTCGACTCCCCCAGACACAAAAGCCTGCTTTTTCTAAAAGGCTTGTCCCAAAGGCAGGGGATGGAGGGGATACATATGCCCCCCCCACCTTATATTTTCCCAGGAACCCGGGGCTACCCATCCTCCAGGGAAGATCCCAGATGGTGAACGGAACTGAAGTTTGCCCATAAATTCTCCCCAGGGAATTGGTGGTTGGTGATAGCAGGCCTAATGAAATTTTTTATTGTGGTTATTACATACAATTTGTACAGTATATCATGCACAGAAATTTTTTTCTATTCCTATAAATCTGGAATTGCCAGCGTAAATGCCCAAGCTTACGAACTGCTACAGAACACAATTACCTCTTGATACAAACTCTCTTTAGGACATAAAAATCGTTGCTACTGAGAAGGCTGAATTGCACCTGCAATTTTGTAAATATTTGAGTGATATATTTCCTTTTGGATAAGTTTTCATAGCCTGGGAAAGCTGTCTCGCTTCTTAATGCTTTTTTTGTTTGTTGTTGTTGTGTGTGTATGTGTGTGCCTGCGCACGCGAGTGTGTTTGTGTGTGTCTTCCTAGATATCACTTGTGGCCTGATTGCTGTCTTCAATCACGCTTAGGAAAACAGACGATCGGGCAAATGTCATTTATAAAAGGCTCAGAAAGACAAGGCCTTCTGCTGGCATTAAGAGGACTGTCTTTCCAGCATGTTTCTTAAAGACAGGAGAGGAAAGGAAAAACCCTAAACAAAAGTCAGGCACATTGTTGACTTTCTCCCCCTGATATGGTCAGGTTTTCAAGTGAGAAGTTGCAGACGCGGTTTGCATCTTAATGAGGGCTGAAACACAGCCTCTGCCTCTTTACGCTTCGATCAATGAGGGCGAATCCGTCCTGGAGAAACAGGGTTGATTTCCAGGCCGGCAAAACACATCAGACACACGGAGTTTCTGCACATTTTCTAGTTAGGCTTTATTACCAAGTATGATGGTGAACGATGTTATACCCTCGTATCGATTTGCTACAAGTTCTAATATTGGAGATAAGGAGAGTTTTTCCATCAGCTTCCAGCAAACAGAGAACGGGGACTGTTAAAACTCCTCATAACAGCTTCCAAAGGAAGACAACAGTGATGGATTGTAGACTGCCCTGGAAGTGAGGAACCACGCTCATTGAGCAAACAGAAAGTGTTCAAACACAAGCCATACTAATGGAAAGAGAAAGAAAATATACTTTCTTTTTCTCTCTCCCTCCCTTCCTTCTCTTTTTTCTCTCCCTCCTTTTCTTTTTTTCCTTTGCTCCATCATATCACATTCAACCCTTACAACGACCTATGAATTGCCAATATTCTACATTTTACCAACAAGGAAAATTTCTGTTTCTTGCTGATGTTGTACGGCTTGTGAAAGGCAGCTGGGATGGGAACCCAGGTCAAATCGAGGTCTGATGCACAACCACGGATGCAGTCATTTGCTCGTTTCTCCCAATTTTCTTTTTCCATGTTCATCCCAAGAATTTGACACTCAGGATTATTCAACACAACCTGGCTCTGATTATGCTCCTTGAGTTGATCTACTGCCATGAAATGGATATTTGAGAAACAAAAAGAGGTCTCATGTACTTTTCCTGTGCCATTAGCCTGAGAGTTTATGCCTGCTTCTTCTACATGGGAGTCTCAAAAGATAATTTTATTCAAGGCACAATAAAGGAAAAGGGAGAGCTGTGACTCACTAAATGTGACTGCGTGCATGCACGCTCAGTCACGTCCGACTCTTTGCAACCCCATGAATTGTAGCCTGCCAGGCTCCTCTGTTCATGGGATTTTCCAGGCAAGTGTACTGAAGTGGGTTGCATTTCCTCCTCCAGGGGATCTTCCCTACCCAGGCATCGACCCTCCATCTCTTGTGTTTCCTGCATTGGCAGGTGGATTCTCTACCACTGCACCATGTGGGAAGCCCATACCAGTGAGAGGCACTAATCAAATGATTTTATTAGTACTAGGTATTAGTACTAGGATAAGGAGGAAATATATAATAGATAACAGCTGTCCAATAATGATACATGTAGGATGATACATGAAAATCAGAGTTGTAGGAAAAAAGAAACATGTACCAAATGTGAATATAATAAAGAAATCTGGTCTAGTCCAGGTAAAATTTTATTAAAAATTAGAAACATTAAAAAGATAAAATTTTCCTGAGGAAGTAGTACTGTAGAAAAGATTATTTTAAAATGTACTTTTCATTCAACTGTTCTAGTTTGATCAAGTGTTTTGGAGATAATCATTGACTTATAGACATCTCCATGCACAAAGATTTTCATTATTGTGTTGTTTATAAGAGTAGAAAATGGGAAAAAATCTTCATCACTGGGAGAATACTTAAGATTTGGCATAAGCACACAACGAGATTCCAGGTGGTATTTAGAAATCAGAATTTGGAAGACTTTAAGTGACACAAAATCTCATGCTAATATAATGCTAAGTGTAAAATGCAGAGTACAAAAGTATACACATATCACATATATTATGTCTTCAGTTTCATAAAACATAGAAAGGAAGTACAACAGCATAGAGTAAAGTGAGTCATATCTTTGTTGTACTTAATCTGTGCTTTCCCAGATATTTGCTGCTGCTGCTGCTGCTGCTAAGTCACTTCAGTCGTGTCCGACTCTGTGTGACCCCATAGACAGCAGCCCACCAGGCTCCAGTCCCTGGGATTCTCCAGGCAAGCATACTGGAGTGGGTTGCCATTTCCTTCTCCAGTGCAGGAAAGTGAAAAGTGAAAGTGAAGTCGCTCAGTCGTGTCCGACTCTTCGCGACCCCATGGACTGCAGCCTACCAGGCTCCTCCATCCATGGGATTTCCCAGGCAAGGTACTGGAGTGGGTTGCCATTGCCTTCTCCACTCAGATATTTGCAGTGAACTTGTATTAGCACATTCTAAGGAAAATGATTAATTTTTTTTAACAGAGGAGATTTTTTTTAACATTTTTTTTTTTTTTAACAATTCTTGAGTAGTGATTGAGTGGGTGGGCTCCAGGCATATCTGTGTAAACATGAAAAATGAAATGTCCCCCTCTGGTTGAGGGTAGTTTGGGCTTTGGGAGAGGATGGACCATTTTCTCTTTTGTATCTGACTCACTGATGTCCCTAACATATACTTATTTTGTGAGCTTCTCTCTTGAGAATGGGATGGAATTGAACTTGGCAGCTAACCCTGGTGGCATGAACTACTTAATGAATTTAATTAACAATCCATAACATTATTCGCCAGGCACTGCTCTTAGTGTCCTACAAATGATAACTTATTTACTTGTCATAAAAATCCTACACGCTGGTAAAATAGTACAATCACAGTGGAAAACAGTTTGGTGGTTCTTCAGAAAGCTGCCCATAAAATTACCTAGTGCTGCTATGCTCAATCACGTCTGACTCTTTTCAACCCCATGGACTGTAACCCACCAGGCTCCTCTGTCCATGCAATTTTCTAGGCAAGAATACTGGAGTGGATTGCCTTTTCCTAATTCAGGGGATCTCCCCAATCCAAGGATCAAACCTGGGTCTCTTTCATTGGCAGATGAATTCTTTATCACTGCACTACCTGCTGCTGGTGCTGCTGCTAAGTCGCTTCAGTCGTGTCCGACTCTGTGCGACCCCATAGATGGCAGCCCACCAGGCTCCCCCTTCCCTGGGATTCTCCAGGCAAGAACACTGGAGTGGGTTGCCATTTCCTTCTCCAATGCATGAAAGTGAAAAGTGAAAGTGAAGTTCCTCAGTCATGTCCGACTCTTGGCGACCCCATGGACTGCTGGGAAGCCCCAAATTACCCTATGACTCAGCAAGTCTGCTCCTTGCTATAGCCGATCCTCTTGTGGGTGAATTCTGTGTTTGCAAATCACCTATTGGCTAAGGCTTATATGTATTCCTCACATCAGCACTTGCGGCAGGGTAGGGGTTATTGACACAGACATGCAAAAAAAAATTTGAGTTGCCAGGCTAGTCTATTCTCAGCTGAGGTCAAACAATGTGAAGCTCTGCTTTCCCGTTTTCATCCTCCTAAAGAGGCGACCAAGGATGAAGACAGTGGGAGGTGGTGCCAGGTAGAACAGGAAACTTATCTCTGAGGCCAGTTGGCTGAGTTTAGGGGGGGTGGCATCAGACAAGTCATTGGACTTTTCTGAACCTCATTTTGTCCTTTTGTAAAATAAAGAACACAGAATCTACCAGGATAGGTTGCTTTTAGGATTTCAGATTATCATCTGTGTGATATATATCTAAGTATTTCCCTGAGGTGCTCCTCAGGGAAATACTTAGAATTTGCTAATTCAGAGTTTGATGTGGCTTTATGGAATATAACTACAGCAAATAATGAGAAGTGATTGTATATCCCCCAAAAGAATGGAAAAGAAGTCTTCACAGCTTTATTTACAGCAGCTAAGACAGGGAGGCAATCTAAGTGTCCACTGATGGATGAAGGGGGGTGTAGTGTATAGAAGCAATGCAGTATTATTCAGCCATTATAAAAGCATCCTCGGTGGAAACCAACTAAATTCTGTAAAGCAATTATCCTCCAATTAAAAAATATATAAATTAAAAAAACATGAAATCCCATCATTTTTGACAACATAGATGGACCTAGAGGGTATTATGATAAATAAGTAAGATGGAGAAAGACACCCTGCATGATTTCATTCATATGTGGAATCTAAAACAAAATTAAAACAATAACAACAACAAAAACCCAAGGAGCAAACAAAACAAAAATATACTCATAGATACTAATGGTTACCAGAGGGGAATGGAGCTGAGGGGTGGGCAACATGGGTAAGTGGGGGCCACTCATATAGGGATGAACGGAAACCATGCTTATGATAACAAACACTGGTTAGAGTATCCAGATGCCGAACCAGAATGCTGTCACCTGAAACTTATATAATAAATATAGTTAATTATAATGTGAAAGTTGCTTAATCATGTCCAACTCTTTGCAACCCCATGGACTATACAGTCCATGGAATTCTCCAGGCCAGAATACAGGAGTGGGTAGCCTTTTCCTTCTCCAGGGGATCTTCCCAACTCAGGGATCAAACCCAGGTCTCCCACATCTGAGTCACAAGGTAAGCCCAACAGTACTGGCCTGGGTAGCCTATCCCTTCTCCCGCAGATCTTCACAACCCGGGAGTCAAACTGGGGTCTCCTATATTGTAGGCAGATTCTTTACCAGCTAAGCTATGAGGGAAGCCCATAATTATAATAGAGCGATATTATTTATAATAGCAATAGCTAAAACTTGTAAAAACTCCAATATCCATAGTGTATGGATGGATAGTTAAATGCAGTCTATTCACATAATGGAATATTACTCAGCTATAAAAAGGGATGAAGTACTGAGACATACTACAGTGTATCAACAAAAAGGCCACATATAGTATGATTCTATCTATATGGCGCATGTGTTGGGGTTGAAAGTGTTAGTCACTCAGTGGTGTCCAACTCTTTGTGATCCCATGGATTGTAGCCTGCTAGGTTCCTCTGCCCATGGATTTTCCAGGCAAGAATACTGGATTGGGTTGCCATTTCTTTCTCCAGGGAATCTTCCCGCCCCGGGAGTTGAACCCAGGTCCCCTGCATTGGAAGCAGATTCTTTACCCTCTGAGCCACTAAAAAGGCCCTATGGACTTTCAGTAGGCAAGTCCATATAGAGTATGCAGAGTGGTAAATCCTCTGGTGTGCTTAAGTCCATGGGGCTGCAAAGAGTTGGACATGGCTGAGCGACTGAACTAAACTGAAACTCACAGAGAAAGAAAGCAGATTAGCGGTTTGTAGGGGCTGGGGCTGGGGAAAATGGGGAAGGATTTTTGAATAGATACAGAATTTCCTTTGGGAATGATTAAAAAGTTTTGTAACTGAATAGAGGTGATGGTTCCATCCTATCCTGAATGTCTTTGATACCTCTTAATTGTACTTTTATAGATGGTTAAGTACACGTTGTATGAATTTCATCTTTGCTGGGGAAAATGGGGAAGGTTTTTGAATAGATACAGAATTTCCTTTGGGAATGATTAAAAAGTTTTGTAACTGAATAGAGGTGATGGTTCCACCCTATCCTGAATGTCTTTGATACCTCTTAATTGTACTTTTATAGATGGTTAAGTACACGTTGTATGAATTTCATCTTATTGAAAAAAAAAGAACACCTGTGAGGTAGAAATTGGTATTATGCTGATTTTATAGGGGAAGAAGTCAAATCATTGGCTCAAGGCATCCAGTTGTCAGAGGAGGAGCTGGGATCTAAACCCGATGGAGATACATTTGAGCAACAAGTCACGCTTGAGCCTTTGTAGAACTAAGTGTGGATTTGGGCACAGAGTAGGTTCTTCACAGATGTTTGCTCCATTCCCTTCTGCTTCCTTTGCAAGCAGGAATTGTATGTGGCTCCATTGGACTTCCACGCTGCCATTTGCAGAGGGAAATAAAAGCATGTCTTTTAAAATAGTTTTTATTTTATATTGGAATACAGTTGCTTTACCATGCTGTGTTAGTTTCAGGTGGGCATCAAAATGATTCGGCTATACGTATGCACAAGTCTGCTCTTTTTCAGATCCTTCCCCCATTGAGGTTATTACAGAATATTGAATAGCACCCCTGTGCTATACAGTAGGTCCTTGTTGATGATCTATTTCATATAGAGTGTATATGTTAATCCCAATTCCGAATTTGGGGTCACAAAGAGTTGGGCACAACTGAACAGCTGAACTGAACTGAACCGAATTCCCAATTTATCCCTCCCTTTCCCCTTTGATAACCAAAAGTTTGTTTTCTAAGTCTGTGAGTCTGTTTCTGTTTTGTAAATAAGTTCTAAACGCATGTCTTTGTTCATTCTTTCCATCTTCTGTGGAAGCAGCCTCTTAAAATGAGCTAGAAATTGAACATGCAGAACAAAATATGGCAATGAGCTGAAGAACACCCCCATGCACCAAAAAAGAAAAAAAAAGGTCCAGACCTACACTCTTCTAAATGATATAAGAGAAAAATAATGGCCCAGAAGAAGAAGCCCCTTGCATTCCCCCGAGTCCCTGAGATTTATCGCCTGCACGTGCAGGATGCCACAGAAGGGAGATCTGGTGACCAGGGCAATAGCTCACAAGGCAGCCACGCAGCCTGCAACTTGCTGATAGCACCCGCAACGTGTACTCCCACCCCGCTCCCCATCAGCTGGAACTGTCCATGTGGGCTGGTCCTCATCACTAACACGCACCCCCTCCTGGCCCCCTTCACTGCAGCCTCACTGTTGGTCTGCAACAGGAGTTCAGCACTTTGGGCATTGGGTGAAAATAAGTGTTTCGGCTGCAGATCTGATGGTCAGAAAAATGTATCCTCATTCACAACAGCGATTTGAGCAGGGGAGACAAAGCAAAGTTTACAAAATGAACCCAAACTGGGAACCTTCTGTTTGGGGAACTATTTCACTCTCATCTGGGAAAAAAAAAAGGCTCACATAACAAAGAGGTTTGGGGTGGAGTATCCCTTTAAAATTTAGGCACTGGATTTGCAACCATTTTTTGAGACTTTTAGACAAGTATCTAAAAATGACTCTTCAACCAAGGTGCCCGTAGTATGAATGGATTATGGAGAATTAAACATATAAAGTAATACTTTGGTTTTTAGTGGTAGAAGGACGTTGGTATCATTTCACTGTACACATCACTGTATTAGCATCAGCAAAATAATGTTTTCATTGTAAATTTAACTGAATTCCTCTAAACCCATGGATGATGAAATGTATTCTGCCCTTCTTTCTTCCTTTCCCCCCAAAAGTCCTTATAAAATCAGAATTTTTTTCTGTGCCTCTATTTCTTATACATCAGCAAATGTGTTAGCTCAATTTCTGATCTGTTTCTTGACTTGTCTTAATCATGTACTCTGTCTTCATTCACATGCTCACTCATTAACTCAGAACTTTGTTGTTCAGTCAGTAAGTCATGTCTGACTCTTTGTGACCCCGTGGACTGCAGCATACAAGGCTCCCCTGTCTTCCACTATCTCCCAGAGTTTGCTCAAATTCATGTCCTTGAGTTGGTGATGCTATCCAATCATCTCATCCTCTGTTGCCCTATTCTCCTTTTTGCCTTCAATCTTTCCGAGCATCTGGTCCTTTTCCAATGAGTTGGCTCTTTGCATCAGGTGGCCAAAGTTTTGGAGCTTCAGCTTCAGCTTCAGTCCTTCCAATGAATATTCAGGGCTGATTTCCTTTAGGATTGACTGGCTTGATCTCCTTGCTATCCAAGGAATTCTCAAGAGTCTTCTCTAGCACCACAATTTGGAAACATCAGTTCTTGGATGCTTAGCCTTCTTAATGGGTTAACTGTCATGCATGACTACTGGAAAAACTCAGAACTTACTATGTATTAACTCGGCTACTGGAGTTCCTGATTTAATGAGAGAGATGGATACTCACTGAGAACAAGTTTGGATATAGGCTGAGCTCCCTTACCTGGATTTCGTTATTTTTCTCTAGCAAGTTTTGCCCCCTGGTCACAGAGACAGTCACAGTTTGGAGTGGGTTGTGGGGGAGGTCCTAGAGTCTCAGCCTGCTGGCGACAGTGGCTATTCTATGCAATGGTAGCATTTCTGGCCTTTTTTAGGGAGAATACAATACAAATTACCTTTACCAAGGATGTCTATTAGAAAGGCTCTTTGCCTTTACCTGAAGCCCTTTTGAAGATTTGGAACGACTTCTAAAAGGGAATAAAGCCTCTTCTAACCTAATGGTCTGGAGGAATTACTAAATAATTACTTTTTAAACTTAATTAATCTTAATTATTTTTATTTGGCTGTGCTGGATCTTAGCTGTGGCATGCAAGATCTTTAGTTGCAGCATGGGAACTCTTAGTTGCTGCCTGTGGGATCTATTTACCTGAGTAGGGATCGAACCTAGGCCCTCTGCATTGGGAGCAGTGAGTCGTAGCTACTGGACCACCAGGGAAACTCCAACAACTAGTTTTGTGGTGTGACTTGAGAAACACAGTCAGGCTCCCCAAATATCACTCATGAGGACCTATGCCTGAAATTCCCCCCTTCCCCAGATGGATTCTTTGTGATACATATACACATATATATAAATATATTTTTTGGTCTTTGTTTTTGAGAAAGGAAAATGAAGATGTGAAAAATATTCATTCTAGCCTTTTCTGTTGCTATTGGTTAGCACTGGAAGTCAAGTAAATTGGAGGAGAACTTTTAGTGTGGGCTCAGACAGGCAGGATCTGAATTCTTGTTCCAGAATTCAAGTGTGGCAGGTGTGTGGCTCCAGGAAGGTCCCTTAACTGCTGAAATCAGGAGTGACCTACGGTGCCATTTTCCTAGGGTTGTCCTGTGGATCGAAGGAGCTAATGGACTCATAGACTTGGAGCCTGGAACAGAGATGTGAGGGTCCGTGTCCTTGGCTGGATATCTCAGCCTTGTCCCTGGGACCATCTTGGGCAAACAAACCTTTCTGTATTTCAGTCCAATGATGTGCGGGAACCAGCTTGTGATGGCTTGGTAAGGCTGATTGTTAAATATTCAGGAATTCTGCTAGCATGTTGTTAAATTATTGGTAACTAATATTGGCCATGATGGGGAGATTTGCGACATGGAAATCAGCAAACACTGCAAAACCAGGCTTCTCCTCCCTCCCCCAACTCAGCTGATAATTGGTTTACCAGAACTCCCTCCTCACTTCCTTTGTAAGTCTCTGGAAATGATTACAATAAGGATTTATGGAAAGGGCTCAGCACAGTGCCTAGAATTTAAGAAGCTCCTCGTTAAAGGTTATTTACTAGTACCGCTATGACTACTCCAATTATCAGCAATAATTAAGTAATAATAATGGTATTCTAGTGCATGGGACAAACTTGAAAAATCTTAATCTCTTTCATATCTATTCATTGTCAGAGTTTCTACAAAGGGAATAGAAAGTGAATCTATGCAAATATCAAAATTTCAAGGGGACATTATATACCTAAGGGTCACTTTGGACCCTTCAGTAGAGTGAAAACATCTTTCCTTCTCCATGACTAGAGTTCAAGGTAGACAGATAAGCACAGAGCCTACGAATAGATACCAACTATGGTTCCACCCTTGCTCCTTCCATCCCACTCTGTTTTCCTCTCTGGCTGCCACTGCAACTGAGTGATTGGGGGTCTCCTCGCACCATCATGAAGCTGTCAACACCCATGGTGGGTGCTGCAAAGTATAAAGGACAGTTTATCCACACAGCAGTGGCAGCATCATTGTTTGTGAGATGATAACTGCTTCAGGTAGCAGCAAGTTCCAACATTAGCACAACAAAAGCTTTGAGCTGAACCATCTGTTGCCACGTGGACAATCTGGTGGGCTTGCCAAAGCCATTTATCCGCGTCGAGTGCATATCCACACTGGCCAGTCCTCATGCTGAGCAGAAAGGAAATTTAAAGAAAGGCCCATCATTTATCATTGTAGACAGCTGTGCTGGAGTGTGGGCAGAGAACGCTTTTTTTTTTTTCCTTGAGAAAAACAAAGACCCTGAAGATGGTAATGCTCACTCAGCTCGAAGTGTTTTGCTAGCTACAGTCCCTCCAGCTCACTCCTTTCTTCTTGCTTTTCCAGGTTGCAGATGGGGAGTTGTAGTCATGGATGTTTGCTGTGTGTGTGCATGCTTAGTTGATTAGTCATGTCTAACTCTTTGCAACCCCATGGACTGTAGCTCGCTAGGCTCCTTTTTCCATGGGGATTCTCCAGGCCAGAATACTGGAGTGGATTGCTATGTCCTCCTTCAGAGTATCTTTCCAACCCAAGGATTGAACTTGTGTCTCCTGCTTTGCAGGTAGATTCTTTACCATCTGAGCTACTAGAGAAGCCCATGGATGGTTGTCCCCTACTCCTAATTCCATGACACGAGGGCACCTGGAATTCTTTGGTTTTGAGCTGGGGTTGGCACCTTTGTTTGTGTCTCTAAAATGAAACCTCTCTGCCATGTTCAGGAAAAGGCCATTGATTTTGGAGCACTCAGCCCTCAATGAGGGTGCGGGTTCCATCTGCTGTATGTGAAGAAAACAGGACGTGGGAAGGGTCTCCTCACCTCAGCTCTTCACCCTGGGATCAGTTCTGCCTTTTTGTGCCTGTGAAGCCACACCGCAGCTTTCACCTGTTCTCTCTCCTTCTAGAAAATGTTTAATAGTATATTTCTGGACTGTGTTGGTATACAGACACGGATATTATAAATTCAGACATTTACTTTAACCAAAAAGTTCTTTCTTCTCTTCTTCTTTTTTTTTTTTAAAGAAATTAACACATCTTCATGGACCCTGAAAATCATCATGGGCCCTCGGCACTGCGTCTGCAGTGTCTAATGAATGAATTGGTCCCACGTGTGTGTGTTTGAAATTAAATACTAGGGATGAAGGTGCCTGACATCATTGTTAGTGATAATGTAAAAAAATGAACAATGTAAGAACTGTGAATTAAGTTGTATTGGGGGCAAAATAAGGACTATAGCCTGGGAGATGGCATTTCAGAAACTGCTTCTGGGCTATAGTCCTAACTCTCCTGTGTACAACTTTTTTTCAGTTGCCATTAACAATAGCTTAACGAATGAGCTAAACTCACAGCTTAAGAACTGGGATTTCTGAGTGTCAATTCTGCTTGCCTCTATGCTTACAAATTAAATGAGTTTGGACAAGCTACTTAATTTTTTCATACGTGTTTATTTTTCATGTGCATACATGTGTGCTAAGTCGCTTCAGTCATGTCTCACTCTTTGCGACCCCATGGACTGTAGCCCCCCAGGCTCCTCTGTCCATGGGATTCTCCAGGAAGCATCCTGGAGTGGGTTGCCATGCCCTCCTCCAGGGGATCTTCCCGACCCAGGAACTGAACTCACGTCTCTTATGTCTCCTGCCTTGGCAAATGGATTCCTTACCACTAGCACCGCCTGGGAAGCCCTTATTTTTCATATACACAAACATAAATAAAGAAACAAGGATATAAGTGAACAAATAAGTATAAAATACTAGTACACAACTATGTACCTCAAAGTGTGGTTGTAAATGTTCTAAGAACTTACTCATTTAAAACTCTCAAGGCAGTTGCGCAAAATAGAGCAACTCTTTGTTCACTGTCAGCTCGTCATCTGCTCACGTTGCTAATTGTCTTATTTATAAGTCAGCAGACACACTGGTAGCAGTAGAAACACTGGCTAAGAGCAGAGTTTCTTGAGTCAGAAGGTCTTTATGAATAAGAAATAGGAGCCTGGTGTGCTGCAGTCTGGGTTTCCCTGGTGGCTCAGAGGTCAAAGAATCTACTTGCCAGGGAAGGAGAGGCAGGATCTCTCCTGTGGGTCTGATCCCTGAATTGGGACTGTCTGCTGGAGAAGGAAAAGGCAACCTCCTCTAGTATTTTCTCCTCGGAAATCCCATGGACAGAGGAGGCTGGTGGGCTATAGTCCATGGGGTCGTAAAGAGTCAGACATGACTTAGCAGCTGAACAACAACAAGAAAACACCACCACTGCTCTGAGGTACCAAGTCCAGCATTCCTCTCTGCAGCAATTTTTCTTTTTCTTTTCTTTTTTCTTTCTTTCTTTTTTTTTTTTTTTTTTTACCAAATCCCGTTTAAATGACCAGCCTTGCACATATACAAAATTGGATAGGTGGTTAATGATGTCTTGCTAACTGTCTTATTTGTAAGTCAGCAGACACACTGGTAGCAGTAGAAACACTGGCTAAGAGCAGAGTTTCTTGAGTCAGAAGGTCTCTATGAATAAGAAATAGGAGCCTGGTGTGCTGCAGTCTGGGTTTCCCTGGTGGCTCAGAGGTCAGAGAATCTACTTGCCAGGGAAGGAGAGGCAGGATCTCTCCTGTGGGTCTGATCCCTGGATTGGGACTGTCTGCTGGAGAAGGAAAAGGCAACCTCCTCTAGTATTTTTTCCTCGGAAATCCCATGGACAGAGGAGGCTGGTGGGCTATAGTCCATGGGGTCGTAAAGAGTCAGACATGACTTAGCAACTGAACAACAAGAAAACACCACCACTGCTCTGAGGTACCAAGTCCACCATTCCTCTCTGCAGCAATTTTTCTTTTCTTTCTTTTTTTTTTTTTTTTACCAAATCCCGTTTAAATGACCAGCCTTGCACATATACAAAATTGGATAGGTGGTTAATGATGTTTAGCAACTGAACAACAAGAAAACACCACCACTGCTCTGAGGTACCAAGTCCACCATTCCTCTCTGCAGCAATTTTTCTTTTCTTTCTTTTTTTTTTTTTTTTACCAAATCCCGTTTAAATGACCAGCCTTGCACATATACAAAATTGGATAGGTGGTTAATGATGCATGAGCACATTTTATAGGAATCCACTTGACCTGCAAGGGATCAACTCTATGATTTGATGAAAGATTTAACCTTTCTGAGTCTGGTTCTGACCCCATGTTCATAGATAAATCTCCCAAGCTGATAGATTCTGACATTGAAGAGCCTGGCCCAAGGAAAGGTAATATTCCATTGTCCATTTTCCTAATAGAGATGAAATAGACCCAGGCATGCTATTCATTAGCTGCATCCCCTGGGACAATTCTCATATGCTGTCATGGCCTCAGACCATGCTAAGTCACTTCAGTCATGTCCAACTCTTTGCAACCCTGTGGACTGTAGCCTGCCAAGCTTCTCTGTCCACGGGATTCCCCCAGCAAGAATACTGGAGTGGGTTTCTATGACCTCCTCCAGGGGATCTTCCCAACCCAGGGATTGAACTCGTGTCTCTTTTGCCTCCTGCAATGACAGAGAGTTTTTTTACCGTAAGTGCCACCTGGGAAGCTCCCTTCTCCACTGGTAAAACAGAGTCAGGCTAGAGAGGCAGACTGAGAATGCTTCTTCTCAGATTTCAGGAATTTCTTGAAGTAATTCCAGTAGCTGCTGGGGAAGTTGAGTAGGCAAGACTCTGCCACCTTCTCTGTTTTCCAGAAAGCTCCATTGTCATCCCTATAGCTTCTTGGATTTCCACATAAGAGTTTTACATCTGAAAAATGAAGGTGTATAAAACACTGGACTAGTTCAGTTCAGTTCAGTCACTCAGTCATGTCTGACTCTGTGATCTCCTGAACCTCAGCATGCCAGGGCTCCCTGTCCATCACCAACTCCTGGAGTCCACCCAAACCCATGTCCAACAAGTCTGTGATGCCATCCAACCATCTCATCTTCTGTTGTCCCCTTCTCCTCCTGCCCTCAATCTTTCCCAACATCAGGGTCTTTTCAAAGGAGTCAGCTCTTTGCATCAGGTGGCCAAAGTATTGGAGTTTCAGCCTCAGCATCAGTCCTTCCAATGAACACCCAGGACTGATCTCCTTTAAGATGGACTGGTTGGATCTCCTTGTAGTCCAAGGGACTCTCAAGAGTCTTCTCCAGCACCACAGTTTAAAAGCATCAATTCTTCGGTGCTCAGTCTAACTCTCGCATCCATACATGACCACTGGGAAAACCATAGCCTTGACTAGATGGATCTTTGTTGGCAAAGTAATGTCTCTGCTTTTTAATATGGTGTCTAGGTTGGTCATAACTTTCCTTCCAAGGAGTAAGCGTCTTTTAATTTCATGGCTGCAATCACCATCTGCAATGATTTTGGAGCCAAGAAAAATAAAATCTGCCACTGTTTCCACTGTTTCCCCCATGTATTTGCCATGAAGTGATGGGACCAGATGCCATGATCTTAGTTTTCTGAATTTTGAGCCTTAAGCCAACTTTTTCACTCTCCTCTTTCACTTTCATCAAGAGGCCCTTTAGTTCTTCTTCACTTTCTGCCATAAGGGTGGTGTCTTCTGCATATCTGAGGTTATTGATATTTCTCCCAGCAATCTTGATTCCAGCTTGTGCTTCTTCCAGCCCAGTATTTCTCATGGTGTACTCTGCATAGAAGATAAGTAAGCATGGTGACAATTTCTGTTTGGAACCAGTCTGTGGTTCCATGTCCGGTTCTAACGGACATGTCCTGTTGCTTCCTGACCTGCATACAAGTTTCTCAAAAGGCAGATCAGGTGGTCTGGTATTCCCATCTCTTGAAGAATTTTCCACAGTTTATTGTGATCCACACAGTCAGAGGCTTTGGCATAGTCAATAAAGCAGAAATAGATGTTTTTCTGGAACTCTCTTCCTTTTTCCATGATCCAGCAGATGTTGGCAATTTGATCTCTGGTTCCTCTGCCTTTTCTAAAACCAGCTTGAACATCTAGAAGTTCATGGTTCACTTATTGCTTAAGCCTGTCTTGGAGAATTTTGAGCATTACTTTACTAGCGGTGAGATGAGTGCAATTGTGTGGTAGTTAGAATTTTCCACAGTTTATTGTGATCCACACAGTCAGAGGCTTTGGCATAGTCAATAAAGCAGAAATAGATGTTTTTCTGGAACTCTCTTCCTTTTTCCATGATCCAGCAGATGTTGGCAATTTGATCTCTGGTTCCTCTGCCTTTTCTAAAACCAGCTTGAACATCTAGAAGTTCATGGTTCACTTATTGCTTAAGCCTGTCTTGGAGAATTTTGAGCATTACTTTACTAGCGGTGAGATGAGTGCAATTGTGTGGTAGTTTGAGCATTCTTTGAGATTGGAATGAAAACTGACCTTTTCCAGTCCTGTGGCCACTGCTGAGTTTTCCAAACGTGCTGGCATATTGAGTGCAGCACTTTCACAGCATCATCTTTCAGGATTTGGAATAGCTCAACTGGAATTCCATCACCTCCACTAGCTTTGTTCCTAGTGATGCTTCCTAAGGACCACTTGACTTCACATTCCAAGATATCTGGTTCTAGGTGAGTGATCACACCATTGTGATTATCTGGGTTGTGAAGATCTTTTTGTACAGCTTTTCTGTATATTCTGGACTAGATAACATCTTTACTTAGCATGCTATAGTATTTGGAAGCAGTGGGCAAAATCCAAGATAAAATTAAATAGGAATACACAGAGGATTCCACATGAATTCCCTGAAGAATGGCATCCAGCTATACAATGAGGGGATATGCTTAGGAAAACATGAATCAAGCGACTTAGGTGTTCTAGGTGGCGGAAATCTTGGTGTGGGTTAAGGCTGTTGTGTTATCGTAAGACAATAAACCCAAGCCACCGAAGTAACCACTACTACCCTGGTAGACTAATGTATGTGTGCATGCTCAGTTGCTAAATCATGTTTGACTCTTGTGACCCCACTGACTGTAGCCCACCAGGCTCCTTTGTCCATGGGATTTCCAAGGCAAGGATACTGGAGTGGGTTGCCATGACCTCTTCCAGGGGATCTTCCTGACCGAGGGATTGAACCCACGTCTCTGCTTCTCCTGCACTGGCAGGCAGATTCTTTACCACTGAGCCAAAGGGGAAGCCCTACTAATGTATGCTGCTGCTGCTGCTAAGTCGCTTCAGTCGTGTCTGACTCTGTGCGACCCCATAGATGGCAGCCCACCAGGCTCCCCCATCCCTGGGATTCTCCAGACAAGAACACTGGAGTGGGTTGCCATTTCCTTCTCCAATGCATGAAAGTGAAAAGTGAAAGTGAAGTCGCTCAATGTATGCCAGGACTAATTAACAGAAAGGACATATTCCAGACCCAAAAGATGAATTTCCCCTTCTACGTCTTGCTGGTCATATTACACTCTCTGTATTTTAATTTTTTAGGGGTGTTAGAGTCATTACAATGATATTTCATGACTTCATGATTAGATTCCAGGTTTATCATATCCTTCCTAAACATTTCTTTCCAAAGTTCCCTGTGAAGTTACAGCCAGTGGAAATATATCAAAATTAGAATCACCATAAGTGTTTATTTACAAGGTTAAGGGAATTCAGAGAGATTCTTATGTATTTCTATATCTCATTAAAAATTTCACAGCCATGATGTGAAATATATTCAGTTAGATGCCATTTTTCTCCCAGAGGAGGAAATTAAGACAAAGAAATGTTGAATAATTGGTTTAATACCATGCGGCAAGGTAGAGCAAGTGAAAATCCAACACAATTTTGCCACAAGCTAGGTCAGTGCAAGGAACCTCTATGAAGGGACTGTAGGAGAACTGTCTAGGAGCTTCTGGATTCAGGGTGAACCCTGGGCAAGTTCTCTATCACCTCCTTCAAACATGATATGAATCAATGGCTCTTTCCACATCTGAGCAGTCACATGGTACAGGAATTTAGAGCAATCTGAATGGCCCCTGTGAAATCTCTTACTTTCCATAAATATAATGGAAACAAAGCAAATGAGAGAGTGACTCCTGGGTGCAACTCCAAAATGCCCTTGCACAAGTGGCCACACACTGCAATATTCTTGCCTGGAGGCTGGCGGGCTATGGTCCATGGGGTCGCAAAAGAGTTGGACATAACTTAGCGACCAAGCAATGGCAGACACGGCCAAGCAGGAGCTGCATCCTGAACCATCCAATCACTCCTCCCTGTTCTTCTAGAGGAAGAGAAACAAGCCAGTGGGGTGGAAGCTTCCTGGACTGCTGTTTCTGCAGTCAGTCCTCAAGGCTGGACCCTAAGTGGGCCGTTGCAAACTCAAGTGTGTAGAACCAGAGGAGAAGTCGGAATTCCACCACCCTCACTTACGGAAAAGCTGTGATTGGAAATTGGAAAGAGAGGCAAGTCTTGCTGAATGTGGGTCAGAGGTAAAACTCTGGCCAGTCGATACAGAGAAGCAGACTTTTCTCCCGGGTGGTCAGGACAGTTCAGCAATGGATGGGCTGCCGTGGGAGATGGCAGCCTGTGTCATGGAAGATGTTCTGAGATGGCACGACGGCTGGTTAAGATCATGTAGATCAGCTCCACTCAGTGTGATCTGAGGACCAGATCCAACCGATGCATTGTTACTGGTCTATGTGTTAGACGCTCAGTTGTGTCTGACTCTTTGTGACCTCATGGACTGTAGCCCACCAGGTTCCTCAGTTCAAGGAATTATCCAAGCAAGAATATTGGAGTGGGTTGCCTTTTCCTTCTCCAGGGGATCTTCCTGACTCCGGGATGGAACCCATGTCTCCCGCATTCAGGAAGATTTTTTAAGCATCGGAGCCCCTGGGGTCGGCAGCTAAGTAAATATGAAAATTGAGGATAAGCATTTAGAAATTTTTTAGGAATCTGATATAATAATTTTTATAGCTGTTGAGTCTAATAATTAAAATAAATTTGAGGGCTTGTATATTGCACATTTTATTTCTCTTGTAACTTATGTTTTAAAATAAAAGCATTGGTCTGTGGGTGCATGAAATGTTGAAAAAGCAAGTGCTTCTCCATAGATAGTTTGAAAAGCGTCAGTGTAGAGGTTTTTCTGGTTTGGGGCACAGCTTGGGCTGTACAGTCATTAAAGTCAGCTGAGTCATACACATTCTAACAAAGTTCAGTTCAGTTCAGTCGCTCAGTCATGTCCGACTCTTTGCGACCCCATGAATCGCAGCATGCCATGCCTCCCTGTCCATCACCAACTCCTGGAGTTCACTCAAACTCACGTCCATCGAGTCAGTGATACCATCCAGCCATCTCATCCTCTGTCGTCCCCTTCTCCTCCTGCCCCCAATCCCTCCCAGCATCAGAGTCTTTTCCAATGAGTCAACTCTTGGCATGAGGTGGCCAAAGTATGGAGTTTCAGCTTTAGCATCATTCCTTCCAAAGAAATCCCAGGGCTGATCTCCTTCAGAATGGACTGGTTGGATCTCCTTGCAGTCCAAGAAATGACATGTATAAATTTCCTAGCACATTTCCAAGCCCGTAATATGTACTCAACAGTCTTTCTTATCCTAGATTCATAATTATTACAGCATATACATTGAGAGGCCACTCATTTGTGCAAAGAAATAAAAAAAAAATTTATATAGGCGGAACGCTGGAATGTCATTGCAACTACAGAGTCTTTGCCTCTGTGACTTTTGTTGCACGCCTGCAAACACACACACACACACACACACACACACACACACACAAACACGCATCCTTACACTTTCTTTTCACTGAGAGCCTCAGAAAACTAAGCCCTCCCTTTCTTTTTCCACCATGGGTTTTGCTTCTCATTTGTACAGCATGAGTTAAGTGAGATGAGAGCAAGCAATCACTTACAGATATCCCGTTTTCTTTCTTCTTTTTAAACCTTTCTATTTGAACTTAAATGCTGTAAGCAAACATTAGTGTTTGAGCTCTGGCACTGTAATGACTCACCAATAGCCTGTTTTTCCAACCCCAGTTCCCGAGGACACAATGGAACCGCGAATAGCCTTCTCTATGGCCACTAGGTGGCGCACTCAAACTCTCACCGGACAACACGCACACAAGAGGATGAATGAGGAGGGAAGTATAGACGGAGAAAGTTGGGAGGGAATTACCCTGAGCACAGTCGACTAAGGACTTGGTCATTTCCTTCGTGGCGAGGCTGTAAAGGACGCTTGAGTTAACCTCCAGTGTAAATGATTTCTGCATTCCATTCCACACTGTGGGTTATGGTATGTTTAGCCAAACCTGTTGTTTTTCCTTTTTGTCCCCCATAACATACTAAACTGAAGCATCCCTCTGGATATTCTTACCCACCTGCGTATCTCCTGTTAGGAGATTAGCCACGACTCAGGTGACCACAGTGGGGATTCAGGGGTCAGGCTACCTTGCAGAGGTCTGCTTTAATGAACAAGGACAGTTTCGATGAGAGATTGCATATGTGGCCAGTAGCTCAGATGCAGCAAAAATCAAAACGCGCGTGTGTGTATGTGGCGTTCGGACAGATGAGACCCCAACCTGCCATGCTCTGCAGAATGACGCCTTTCAAGTTCGTGGGCAGCCGTTCCCCACCATAAAACTGGAAGCAGCAGTGAGCCAGCCCATCCGTTCTTGGCAGTTTGAGGAGTCCAGATGTCCATCATGAAATGGGTTATTTAATGTATCTCTGGGCTGTTTGCAAAATGGGAAAGCTTCCGTTTTTGCAAGCACCAAGTGGGCAAATGCCAAATGCCTCTGCCATCTATATCCCCGTGTACACCGGTACCAAACACACAAAAAGGACCCTTTCTATTCAGCCCAATGCAAATCAAACATAATGCACTTCAAATCTTATCTACTTAATTCTACTCCCTACACAGAAGCAGCTCCAAGACGTTCACCCTGCCAAACTCTGGTGTCGGAGGTATCTCTGGGGACCTCTTCCCTCTGGGGCGACTATGAAACTGATCTGTCTATACAATGCTTGGATGGGGCATGATGCTGACCCTGACTCACCTTGATCATCACTCAACAAAGCCCACTCACCCAGAAGGAACTGGAAATCGAGCTAAGGTAAGAATTATTTTGGAGCAAAGAACTCATTTTGGACAGAAACCAAAGCACAGGCAGTGTCAGGCTGCCCACATCAAATGCATGACTTAATCCCACCCTTCTAATTCTGTGGCTTCTAACCTTGCATGTGTGTATGTGAATGTGTGTGTGTGTGTGTGTGCGCAAGACTTAGCATCTTAGAGAACATGTGTATAGCCACTGATTCACTTCCCAGGGAAGAAAATGTGTATATGTACATGTACTTCATATAAACATTTCAGGAGGTGCATGGACCTTCTGGAGGTCTGTGGATTAAGAATGTGCTCTATATTTCTACATATGACAAGATAACATTGCATTTTGTAAATTAAAGCCACCTTAATGCTCATTTTCTGTTCTCAAAACATGGTGGGCTGGATTTCACTAATCACACTTCTGTAATTTAGAGTAATTATTGTTAACCGCCCTCCTCTAAAAGTCCTGGTGGAATGGACAAATACATTAAGAGTGTTAAACAGTCCAACTGAAACAGGAAGATTATTTTGATCCAGTGTGATGAGTCAGAATGTAGCCACTCTGTGGCATCTTGGGAGCAGAAAGAGACTTGACCCTCAGGAGATCATTACTCAAGGAAAGACCCTTTAGGACTTGTTGGTTCAATGTGCCTAGTAATCTAACCACCTTCAAGCCAGCCCCTCCCAAGGGTTGGACATCTAAGGACAGTGGGATCGAATACATGGACCAGCTTGTGCCAGATCATACTGTCTTCTGGTCTGCACGTAACCTGACCCATATAAAGCCTAGCTTCTCACCTCAGTTGCACCTGGCTCAACTTTGCTGACTATTGTTGCTGGCCGTTGCTCTCTCTGAGTCCTGCAGAAAGTGCTGTCCACGTAATTAGGCAACAATTACGGTTGCAGTATTTGAGAACTCATGTTCTGTGTCTAAGCTGGTTTGTAGGATGCTCCTGCTCTCCCAGTTTCTTCTCATGCGGGTTTACTGAGGCATCCCCTCCCCTTGCTGTCTACCCTCCAGACACTTGGTGTCAGTCTTACTCTGGTACCCAAGCCAATTTCGGATGGGGCTAAAAATTTATATAAGCTGTGTTTCTACCATCTTGCAAAGGCTTTGACTTTATCTCTCTTTTTGCCCCCAGGCTAACTCCAATGGAAAAGTAGCAGTTCAAACATCCCTCCTCCAGGAAGCCTTTCTTGACTCACCTTGGCTGGCTTAGATGGGCTTCCTCTGCACGAGTATCTCCCTCTTGCATCTATCGTAGCATGCAAAAGTATGTGCTAAGTTGCTTCCGTCGTGTCTGATGTGACCCCATGAACTGTAGCCCACCAGGCTCCTCTGTCCATGGGATTCTCCAGGCAAGAATACTGGAGTGGGTTGCTGTGCCCTCCTCCAGGGAATCTTCCCAACCCAGGGATCGAACCTGGGTCTCTTACATCTCCTGCATTGGCAGGCGGGTTCTTTACTGCTAGTGCCAACTGGGAAACCCATCTGTACCACAGTGCTATGGAATCACGCTGTGCTTGTCCATCTACATGTCTAAGTTTACCCCTCAACTAAACTGTGGGTTCGGTGAGGACAAAGACCATACCTATTTTCTCTGAAACTCTAGCACCAGCACAGCGCTGGTCACACAGCAGCTACTCGGAAGTGATGATGGAATTCACAGGTGAAGGCTTCTCATTAAGCCCTAACATCACGATGTCAATCATGCCTGCTTCCCTCATCACATGACCTTCCTTCTGGGCCACGCCCTCTCTCTGCCTGCCTCCCACTGGCTACTTACCTGCCTGACTTCCCTGGGCAGACCTCTTCCTCCCAGGTCATTTCCATATATCTGACTTATTCCCCAAGTCCCTTGTTGTTCAGTCGCTATGTCATGTCTGACTCTTTGTGACCCAATAGACTGCAGCACGCCAGGCTTTCCTGTCCTTTACCATCTTCTGGAGTTTGCTCAAACTCATGTCCATTGAGTCGGTGATGCCATCCAACCATCCGAAGTCTCTCACTTTGCCCAAATAGGCAGGCTTCCTCCTAATTCCATTGTCTCCCTTTCTCTATCCACTAGTTCAGTACCTGGGATCCTAGTTGATCACACTGTCAGTGATACCTGCTGCTGTTTTAACTCCAAGAGACTGATTCTTACACGTTTCATGAATTGATACCCTCCTGAACCATGCATCTTTGTTTCTGTAACTCATTGCTGAGAATATACGGATTTATCTCACCAATTGGGAATTTTCTCTCTCTTTACTTCATTGCCACCTATTTCTGGGGAGTCTGTTGAGGGAGAGTTCCATTTGTTGCAGGAGACTTGGGGTTCATGATCCCCTAACTCTGAAGTATTCTGAAAACCAGTTTAGTCATGGAACATTGATTCTGAAACATCAGAGTGAATAAGAATCACCTGGAAACACTCAGCAAGACCAGATTCCCACAATCCCCCTCAGAGATTCAAATTCAGTGCTTCTTAGGTGGGACACTTGGTCCTGTCTGACTCTTTGCAACCCCAGGGACTGTATTTCACCAGACTCCTCTGTCCATGGGATTCTGCAGGCAAGAATACTGGAGTGGGTTGTCATTTCCTTCTCCAGGGGGTCTTCGCAACCCAGGGATCAAATCCAGGTCTCCTGCATTCAGGCAAAATTTTCACTGTCCAAGTCCCTAGGGAAGCCCCATATGCTCGATAAAGACCCTCAGATAATTCTGATGATGGTATTGTGTAACTCCCAAGTTCAAAGTGTCGCTATAGAATAGTGATATGCTTTCTATCTGGGTGAAGATGGGCCACAGCACCAGTGCCCAGAGTAGTTCCATCTAAGTGGACTGGAGAATGGTCCATTTTGGAAATGTACATTTCATGTGGGAGACAGCATGACATATTGGCATGAACATGGGTTTTAGAGATGGACAGATTTTCATTGCTGAGAATCCTGGCTGGACGACATACTGACATACTGGCTACCTGGTTGGCAAATATCACTTAATCCTTTTCAGCATCAAAAAGGATGTTTCCTGATGTGCAAACTACGGTTTCCTTATCAGGGGTTTGGAAGTACCTAGAGATACTGTTACTGAGTAGTTTCCAGGGTGCCTAGTATGTGGCAGACACTCAATAGTGGCAACTTTATTTTCATATTTTTATGATTAATATCCCTTTCAATTCCAATGACCAGATCCTCGTGAAAAACAAATCTGGGGCCTCCCTGGTGGCTTAGTAGTAAAGAATCCGCCTGCCAATGCAGGAGGCACAGGTTCAATCCCTGATCCAGGAAGTTCCCACATGCCACAGAGCAGCTAAGCCTGTACACCGCAGCTATTGAAACTGTGCTCCAGAGCACGGGAGCCACAACTGCTGAGCCCGTGTGCTGCCGCTGCTGATGCCTGTGAGTCCTAGAGACCGTGCTCTGCAACAAGAGAAGCCACTGCAGTGAGAAGCCTACGCATCACAACTAGCGAGCAGCCCCCACTGTCTGCAACTAGAGATAAGCTCCCGCAGCAGCCAAGACCCAGCTCAGCCAAAATGAAATAAATTAAATAAATAATTTTTAAAAACCTCAATAACCCATTAAAAAAAAAGAATGTGAACAAAAAGGGTCTTCCAGGGGGCCATTTCCCAGGTCCACTTCCTGCTTCTCTCTCCCGGTTTCGGTGGGAGGCTGGTCTCAGATGACAAGTTCCCTCATTTTATTTTAAATACCACAGGAAGGCAGGTTTTGACAGCTCTCGTCTGCTCGAAGGTGATGCTGGGAGATGCTATGAGGAGGAGGGCAAAGGGGGCTCTCTCTGGCTGCGTGGAGGTGTGCAAAGTGGTTGATTAGCCAGATATTTTTAAAGTTTCATAGGTGTGAGGCAGACTCCGCTAATGAGAGTTTTAGGGGATTTCTCAAATCTAAAGTGAAGGGTGCCAAGAGTGGAACATGACCTTGGGGCTTTCCTGTACATGTTAACTAATATTACAAAGAACTCTCAGAAAACCCTCTGAAGTCAGCTTCTGGGGGAAGAGGGGGGTAGCAGGTGAGGCTCTGGGGACCAGCAATGGAGAGTTAATGATGGCTGCTATAAATAGATTCGTTCTGAAGGCAGGGGGGTAGAATCTCACCCATGCTCCACCAAGAGCAGGGAATAGAGGACTTTGGAGCCAGAAATCGGGTCAAGGGTCCCCACGAGGATGTTTCATTTGGAGGCAAAAGTTAAAGACAGCGTGGCATAGGGCCACCAAAGTGCATGGCTGTATTTGAGCTTCCTGGTCCTCCAGCCCTTCAGTTTCCCCAGGTTCACCCCACTGCTAGCTCTTTCGAGGATTCAAAGTGAAGATCTGGTGGGACCTCCGCTCACCCAGAGTAAGTGGGTTTGATGGGGACACTTGAGACTTCTGATGTCCACTGAAAAAATACACGGAGCCTACAAGTCAAGAATTATGTTTATTTGGTGGGATGTTTTTTGGGACTTCAAGCCCAGAAGACAGCATCTCAAGTGACCCTGAAAGAACTGTTCCGAGGAGGTTGTGGAGGTGAGGAGAGGTGTCAGGTAATACAGAAGTTTGTAGCAAGGGGCAGGTAGTCTGAACATCAGAAGATTATTGTTAATTAAGGAAAGCCAGATATCTCAAGGAATTGAGCACTTTTTTTATGTAAGGGAAGATGCAAGTGTCTCGGCTCACTGCAGTCATTCCTTTCACCGCATCTCAGCTATGCGGGGTCAGCTCTGGTTTCTTGACATTGACATCCTTAGTTCCTCGCTCACAGCTCACCAGAGAGAGTGGTTGATGGCTTGCAGGTAGCCCAGCATTGTTCTTCCTGGGCTCAGAAATTTGCATTTGGAGGGCAGGCATCGAGGATAGCTGTGACATACTTGTTTATTGAAATGGCAGGAGATAGTCCGTTCCATACTGAGCACTTGTGAAGTGCCAACCCCTGGACTTCACGGTCCATACAAACTGGTTCCATGCTTTTGTTGACAGTGAGGAGAAGGCATCGCTGGTGATAGTGATGGTACGGTGGTTGCCTTGGAGAGGCCGAGAATGTTCCAAATTCACATAAATACTCAGTGGTGGATAGACTTTGGATTCAGGCCTCCATATACTTGTTAGAACGCAGGGTATAAATGGTGAGATGTAGGTGGGCTGTGATCACGGTCCTTCGGGAAACAAGCAAACAAACAAACAGGATGCCATGGCCTCCAAACCGAAGGAAAGACAAAGCTGGGATTCCAAAGCTGGGGTCTGAGTCTTTTGGATGGGGCAAGGAGAAACACAGATAAAAATTGTTGTCCTGCGCATTGCAAATGGGGAGTCAGGGAGCTGGTGATGTACTAGGAGGAGGCTCAGGAAGGAGCGATCACTGCAGAATTGGTTACAGCAGATGAATCTATTGATATTCTTCTAGGCAAGGAGTTGCGCCTGAGCAAAGCAAATGAATGACAGCACTTAAAGTCTAACAGAAAATTCTGTTGCCATGGGGGCAGGCATAAAGATGAATGGACTGGCTGATGGTGGGATCCGGGAAGGGGGTATTAATGACCACTGTTGTTGTTCAGTTGTTCAGTCGTGTCCAACTCTTTGCAGCCCCATAGACTGCAGCACGCCAGGCTTCCACGTCCCTCACCATCTCCCTGAGTTTGCTCCAGCTCGTGTCCATTGAGTCGATGATGCCATCCAACCATCTCATTCTCTGTCGTCCCCTTCTCCTCCTGCCCTCAATCTTCCCAGTGCCAGGGTTTTTGCCAATGAGTCATCTCTTCACATCAGGTGGCCAAAGTATTGGAGCTTCAGCTTCAGCATCAGTCCTCCCAGTGAATATTTAGGGTTGATTTCCTTTAGGAATGACTGGTTGGATCTTCTTGCAGTCCAAGGGATTCTCAAGAGTCTGGGGGCTAACCAGGTTCTGAGTTGACTCAATACCAAGTATTTTTCCAGGTTGACCAGGTGTCTTTCTGGATGCTGTCTTCGCCCTCATAGTGTCTCCCCAGCACTCAGCGCAGCGCCTGGCCCACCACCTCGCTCAGGTTTCATCTCCGCTCTTGTCTGACCAGGAGCATCATTCACGCATGCGCAGAGGGAGCTGGGATGTCAAGCCTCCAAACGAACTCATCCTGTACCTGAGTTCTCGGTGGACGTGCACACGACTGTCAGCTTCTTGGCGGAGTTTCCTCGTTCGCAGAATTTGTAAAAATCCCTTTCTTGTGCGCTTGGCGGGTGGGAAGGGTGGTGCTGTATAAAAAAGACGTAACTGTGCTCCTTACATTGCAGCCATCTGGGACTCAGCCCAACGTAGGGGGCTTGCAACCTTGAAAAGTCTTTGAAGTCTCACACTTAATTTTTTAAAAAATCGTACAATTCTGTATTCTGCTCCCTAACATATTCATTTGTTTTAATTTAAAAAAAAATCATGTTGTTTTCCCCCTAAATTGATACAGTGGATACTCCGGGAAGACATCTGCCCCCACCCCACCCCGTATGTATCATATGCCCCTTGGTACATGCATGCCCCAGTTTTAAAAACTCCTTTGAAAAGAATAAAGCAGAAATAAAAGAAAACTATAAAGCACTGAACAAGTGCAGGGCATCCTTAGAGTTCTGCGTTATTAATAAATAATTGCTTTGAATAATTAATGCCAATCAAGCCCACATAAATGGCCCAAATCCTTTAGGAGTAAGAGGCAGCCTCAACTGCAGCGAATGAAAACACAATCTCCATTCCTGACTCTGCCCTGCCTGCTGAATATGTTTTTCTCCAGCACTACTGGCTTTCACATTTGGGTTCATTTTCCAGTGCACCTGATGGAGACGGTGACAAAAATGAAACACACGCAGGACAGCAGCCAGAGTCCAACCACCACCAGCCCAACTGCACTTACTGTGTGTGTAACGGGGTTCTCAGTGTTTTTCAAGCCTGACCTTATTCTTCTTGCCAAAAGTTCCACGGTAGGTGTCAGACGCCACTAGCAGAAGGGAGGTTAGTTGTTCTGGGGTGCATAGTGAACTGGAGGTGAGAGCCAGGCAGGTCTAAAGTGGAGATCTGCAAACTGAAAATTACACCCGGTGGGCCAAATCTGGCCCGTTGTCTGGTTTTGTAAATAAAGTTTTATTGGAACACAGCCATGCCCATTCACTTACCTATTGCCCATGGCAACTTTCAGGCCATAACAGCTGTAATGATTTGTTGCGATAGAGATTATATGGTGCACCAAGCATAAAATATTTACCATATAATCCCTTACAGGAAAAGCTGGCAGACCCCCACCTAGAACTCTCACTATTCATCATCATCCTGAATTTTTAAAAATTGAAATATGGTTGATTTACAGTGCTGTGTTAGTTTCAGATGTACAGCAGTGATTCAGTTATCTATATACACACTCACTCATATATTCCTTTTCATATTCTTTTCTCTTCAAGATTATTACAAGATATTGAGTACAGTTCCCTGTGCTGTACAGTAGGTCCTTGTTTATCTATTTTATTTTTTACATTATGAAAGTATGATAATGCATGTTATAGGAGACTTGGAAAATACAGGACAAAGTTATGTATAGTTCCACTATATATTACAATTATTTTTCTAAGTAGATAAGATTTTTAGTTGGAGTTTCAATACCAAACTCCCCAAAATTAATAGAATGAAAATATATAAAAGTATTAAGGATATAGTAGATCTGAAAATCACCATGAACCAATTCAACATAATTAAGATTTATACAATTTTCACACAACAGTAGGATACAAATTCTATTCAAGTTCCCATGGCTTAAGTTATATGTATTATAGTAGTGTATGTCTGTAAATCCTAGACTCCTAATTTATCCTTCCCCCCTACCTTTCCCTTTTGGTAACCATAAGTTTGTTTTCTATGCCTGTGCGTCTATTTCCATTTTGTAAATAATGTCTTTTTTTTTTTTTTTTTTTTAGTTCCTAGAAGCCACCAAGGTAACATGCCCTCTGCTAAACCAATCTCTTGAAACGGGGAGGGCTTCCCTGATAGCTCAGCTGATAAAGAATCCACCTGCAATGCAGGGGACCCTGGTTTGATTCCTGGATCAGGAAGATCTGCTGGAGAAGGGATAGGTTACCCACTCCAGTATTCTTGGGCTTCTCTGTGGCTCAGCTGGTAAAGAAGTTGCCTGCAATGTGGGAGACCTGGGTTTGATCCCTGTGGCTTTGAAGATCCTCTGGAGAAGGGAAAGGCTTCCTACTCCAGTATTCTGGCTTGGAGAACTCCATGGCCTGTATAATCCATGGGGTTGCAGAGAGTCAGAGACGACTGAGCGATTTTCAGGAAAGAGAAATCTTTTGATGGTGATTGGCTTACAAGAGTACTAGCTCAGTGATGATAGATCCCAAAATGGGTATTTGCTGCACAAATTCTGTACGAAAGGGGCAATTTATATTCAAAGAATCATTGTCACTAATGAAAGATGTGGGCTTCCCTGACTCACTTTCACAAGGGGTTAATTTCCTAGTCAAAGGAAGGGGGAAAAGCTATATTACTCAATACTCCACCTTCACCCACCACATGGAGAGAGTATAAGAGAACATACTGGAACCACAGTCACCGCTTCAGCTACCACTGACCACATGGACAACCTGATGCTTTAAGAACAGATTTTAGTTCTCTTGTGCTCCATGACCAATTACTGAGAACCATACTAAGTGCTATGGGCTTCCCTGGTGGCTCGGTGGTAACGAACTCGCCTACCAATGCAGGAGACTTGGGCTCTATCCCTGGGTAGGGAAAATCCTCTGGAGAAGGAAATGGCAACCCACTTCAGTATTCTTGCCTGGAGAACCCCACGGACAGAGGAGCCTGGAGTGCTGCAGTCCAGGGGGTCACAAAGGGTCAGATACCACTTAGCAACTCAAGAACATCAACAGCACTAGGCATTATCCCCAGCTTCAGACACAGGTGGTTAAAGCTGCCACAGGACAAAGGGCTGCCCTTAATGAAGCTTATGTTAAGGGGGAGTCCACAGTGGATCAAGAAGATGAAGGAACTTACCAGCCATCATGGTTTGTATTCTGTGACTCATTCATTCATTCATTCATTCCTATTTATTGCACATCTACTATTAGCCAACCACTAATGCCCATGTTGGCTGGAGATCCAGCAAACAGAACAAGACAGAAAAAAAAGCCCCTGCTTCCTTGCTGTGTCTATTCTTCTTGGGGAGACAGATGATAAAGATGAAAATACATAAAGAAGAAAAAATACATCTAGAAATAATTGCTGCTAATAAGCAGAGTAAGGGATGGAAAATGAATGGAAGAAAATCCAGTTACAGGAAGGTGTGTATGTGTGCACTCAGAGCAGACAGTAAAGGGCAAGAGGGAAGGGATAATTTTGCCTCTTTAAGCCATGTCCAAGAGGACTAGTACGGATGAGTCTGGGAGACAGTCCAGGGAGGCGGTGACATTCTGGAGGAAGTCAGGGCCTTTGGAGGTCATGCTACGGAACTTTTTAAAAATACATTTTCCCTGCCTGGTCTCCTGTTTGCATGAGCAACATAGATAAGAAATACATAAAATCCTTCAAATAGCAGCTGTGGGGCTTGCTGGAGCACATTATTTGTTATTATGTTGTTTGAATTGTAGGATGCAGCGAGCATGAATACTGCTGTTTGCACAGCCTTATTTGCCTGGTATACTGTGGTCCTGGTTAATGCAGGCGTCTATGCAATCTTCCTGTGTTCTATGGCTTCCCCAGAGAAGCACCATCGTGGATTCAATAAAGCTGGCAATAAAGCCCATATTAATAATGTATGCAGAGCTATATATGTCTATTTATAAGGTGCAGAATTGCAGTCCAAATGCTTCCCTTCTCTCCGCTCAGATGAATGTAAGTGGCCCCAACTATGTTAGATGAGGTTTCTCTCTCAACCCAACACCCCTTTTTGCCACACTGCATATTAAGAGCTGAGCTAAGTGGTATGCCAGCCCCGGGACCACTGCATACACATTACTCTTTGGATCCAGGATGATTATTTATGCAGGAAATGGGAGATAAAGCATGCCTAGAAACATGCTATGATTTAAATCTGCTGGTGTCTTATCTTGGACTTTCCAGGCTCCAGAAATGTGAGAAATAAACTTCCATTGTTTATAAGCCACCCTGTCTACTATATTCTTTTATAGCACCCCAAATGGACTAAGACAATATACATATAAATTTTTTTTTCACATGATGTCAGAAACACTCAGTCCATTGACTTAAAGGGGGGCAATTACCATTTATGGAAATCTATTCTGTGCTAGAGTTCTACATGAAAGTGAAAAAGTGAAAGTCACTCAGTTGTGTCCGACTCTTTGGGACCCCATGGGCTGTAGCCTGCCAGGCTCCTCTGTCCATGGAACTCTCCAGGCAAGAATACTGGAGTGGGTAGCCATTCCCTTCTGCAGGGACCTTTGACCCAGGGATGGCACCTGGGTCTCCTGCATTGCAGGCAGATTCTTTATTGTCTGAGCCATCAGGGCAGCCCGCTGTTCCACTTCACTAACTCCTCAGCCCCAGCCCATGCTGTCGTTGATCAGTCAGGATACACTAAGTACTGCTGCTGTAACAAGTGGCCCCATAGTCCCCCTGGCTTCTAATACCAGAGACTCATCTCTCAACCAGGCTCCACGCTCCCTGTGGGTCACCTGTCTCTCTGCCCCATGACAGTTTCACTCTGGGATCCAGACAACCGGAGCAAGACTGGTCATTGTGGCTGAGGGAAGCCTGCCTGGTGAGCCATTCAGGGACGATGGAAGGTGACTACCTGGAACTGACAAGCCTCTGTTCATATTTAATAGGTCAGGGCAAGTCACATGACCAAGCCTGAGCTGAATAAGGCAAGCACGGGTGATCTTCAAAACAGCCTCCTCACAGATAGCCCCGCCTCTGGTCGGAATGATAACTTTTCCAAAGTGCAAGTCTAGCCCTGCCTCTTGTACTCAAACCCTTCATTCTGTCTCCCCTTCAATGATCCCATTCAGGAGCGATGTGGCTGAGGGAAGCCTGCCTGGTGAGCCATTCAGGGACGATGGAAGGTGACTACCTGGAACTGACAAGCCTCTGTTCATATTTAATAGGTCAGGGCAAGTCACATGACCAAGCCTGAGCTGAATAAGGCAAGCACGGGTGATCTTCAAAACAGCCTCCTCACAGATAGCCCCGCCTCTGGTCGGAATGATAACTTTTCCAAAGTGCAAGTCTAGCCCTGCCTCTTGTACTCAAACCCTTCATTCTGTCTCCCCTTCAATGATCCCATTCAGGAGCGATTTATGAAACACCTACTAAGTAGGTTTTAGGCTCAGGATAGTCACTCTCACTACCCTAATGGGGTTCATGGTCTGGACAGGGAGACCAAAGTTAGCCAGTAACACAGAAATGTGTTCTATGGCAGTTGTGATAAATTATACAAAACAGAGATATACAGTACTATGGGATAAAGTCCAAACTCACAAAGATGCATCATGATGGGTTGTTATTTTTGCACTGGGCTTTTCTCTCTTCATCATGAGTCTTAAAATTATGTAAAGGGAACTTCCGTTACAATCCAGTGGTTGAGACTCTGCCTTCCAATGCAGGAGGCATGGGTTCGATTCCTGGTCAGGGAATTAAGATCCTCCATGTCTCACAGTGCAACCAAAGAAATAAATAAACAAATAGAAAACTTTTGAAAAAAGATTCTGGCGAGCAGGAAGTGTGCCTTCTTCATAACCTCATATTCTGAGATGTCTCTAGAGCCTGGTATATAATAGGAGCTCATGATTCCTGGTATATAATAGGAGCCTGGTATAAAATAGGAGCTCATAACCTCATATTCTGAGATGTCTCTAGAGCCTGGTACATAATAGGAGCTCATAAATTACACAGATACTCTGTGATCCTTAACACTTACCCTCTCGTGGGTGGAAATTGAGTAAAAAGCATGTAAAACATTTGCCATGATGCCTGAGCAGTGAGAATCACACAGTGAGTGCTAGACCACGTGAGCATTAGTATTATTTATGAAGGCTTCTCTGTAGTGAGGAATCCTCCTGCAGTGTAGGAGACCTGGGTTCAATTCTTGGGTTGGAGAGATCTCCTGGAGAAGGGAATGGGAACCCACTCCAGTTTTATTGCCATGGGAGAATCCCATGGACAGAGGAGCCTGGCAGGCTATGGTATTACTTATGAGGATATATGATGCTCTACACACTTGGGAGGGACTTAGCAGGCATCATCCAATGTCAGTTTCACAGATCAGCCCATTGAACAGATGCACACACTGAGGCCCAGGGGAGTACAATAACTTTTGTTAAAGCTCACAGGGAGTAAACCATAATGTCAGGAAAATTACAAGTTTTTCCATGAGATCTTTTAAAGACAAGAGGAAAATGACAAAATAACTCACTGCTGGGGATTTATTTAAACACTGGTCTTTGGCAGTTTTTGTCTCTTTCCCAGCAGTCAGTATAGACCCCAGGGATTTGGTGTAACCTGTTAGCTTGCAGAAATAGATGTTTTTCTGGAACTCTCTTGCTTTTTCCATGATCCAGCAGATGTTGGCAATTTGATCTCTGGTTCCTCTGCCTTTTCTAAAACCAGCTTGAACATCAGGGGGTTCACAGTTCATGTATTGCTGAAGTCTGGCTTGGAGAATTTTGAGCATTACTTTACTAGCATGTGAGATGAGTGCAATTGTGCAGTAGTTTGAGCATTCTTTGGCATTGCCTTTCTTTGGAATTGGAATGAAAACTGACCTTTTCCAGTCCTGTGGCCACTANGTGGTCTGGTATTCCCATCTCTTTCAGAATTTTCCACAGTTTACTGTGATCCACACAGTCAAAGGCTTTGGCATAGTCAATAAAGCAGAAATAGATGTTTTTCTGGAACTCTCTTGCTTTTTCCATGATCCAGCGGATGTTGGCAATTTGATCTCTGGTTCCTCTGCCTTTTCTAAAACCAGCTTGAACATCAGGGAGTTCACGGTTCACATATTGCTGAAGTCTGGCTTGGAGAATTTTGAGCATTACTTTACTAGCATGTGAGATGAGTGCAATTGTGCGGTAGTTGGAGCATTCTTTGGCATTGCCTTTCTTTGGAATTGGGATGAAAACTGACCTTTTCCAGTCCTGTGGCCACTGCTGAGTTTTCCAAATTTGCTGGCAAATTGAGTGCAGCACTTTCACAGCATCATCTTTGAGGATTTGAAACAGCTCAACTGGAATTCCATCACCTCCACTAGCTTTGTTCGTAGTGATGCTTTCTAAGGCCCACTTGACTTCACATTCCAAGATGTCTGGGTCTAAATTAGTCAACACATCATCATGATTATCTGGGTCATGAAGATCTTTTTTGTACCAGTAAAAAATGTGTTATCCAAATTTTTCTTCACTTCCCTTCTATATCTACACTAACCCTTCTGGGACAATTCATATATTTATGTGATTTCCTCTTTGTAGGTGATATCCATATCTGTTGCTAAAAATCTGATTTACTTTAATTTCCATTATTCTCAAAATCCCTACAGAACTGGCTATGGATATCTGAAAATATATCACATTGAAAACTGAAGTTATTACCTTCTTCAAAAAACAGTATTCCTTGCCAACCATTTAATTCAATATATAGATAGAATACAAGCAGAGGCTGAACTCACAGCCATAAAGTATTTTAAAAACCACATATAATAGTTTCAAAATGTTTTATTTAATATACTCCATTTTTAAAGAAATTAATAAAAGTGCTTTCAGTTTTTGAACTTTAAAGTTGATGGTCACAATGTCTCAAATATTTCACCTCAAGTATATATTAAACTGTAATTTGGTACAATTCAAAGTAGTTAATGCAAACATTTACATGCAACCTTCATTTAGGTCCAGTTCTAATGGAAAAAATGTTCTTGTCTTCAGGGTAGTAGTAATATGAATAGATTCAATGAAGTAAAATGGTTTATACATTTTTTCCTAAGTATCAAAGACTTTTGGATAACAAGAGCTTTACAAATAATAGCTAATCCACTAATTGTATAGATGGGGTATTCCATAATTTACTTCAATTTACAGTTTCACAAGTAACAGATGGTGGATTAACACTAAGGTGGCAATATTTTGGGTTGGCTAATAAGTTCATTCAGATTTTCCGCAACATCATATGAAAAAACCCAAACAAGATTTTTGGCCAACCCAATTCATTAGCATTCAAAACAGGACACTTCTGAAAATGGGAGAGGACACTATTAAGGATTATTGGAGGACAACAGGTATAAACTGGGTCTCTTTGGAAACCAGAGATTATGGTTAGCCATAACACATGCAATGTGTACTTGCTACTTCAATTGAGAACATTTAATCTGCTATAGATATAAGAAACAAATGTATAGGTAAAACTTATATGTTAAATATACATTAAGTATAAGCAAGTAACTTGGGAGATACAGGCAAAATTCATAAAATATATGAAGAATAGAGAGAAATTAGTAAGCCTTACACATTGTAATGGAACAATTACAAGAATAGGACATATAAGAGTGTTACTTAGAAAGTGATATAAAGACCATACATCTTAAACATTCATAAAGCCAAGATTATATCACCTCGAGATTAATAGTTACCTCCCCTCTACATCTGTGGAGAAGGCAATGACAACCCACTCCAGTACTCTTGCCTGGAAAATCCCACGGGCGGAGGAGCCTGGTGGGCTGCAGTCCATTGGGTCCCTAGGAGTCAGACATGACTGAGCGACTCCACTTTCACTTTTCACTTTCATGCATTGGAGAAGGAAATGGCACCCCACTCCAGTATTCTTGCCTGGAGAATTCCAGGGACGGGGGAGCCTGTGGGCTGCCGTCTATGGGGTCACATAGAGTCAGACACGACTGAAGTGACTTAGCAGAAGCAGCAGCAGCTACATCTGTACCTCTTAGTTACAACTATTATGGCCCATTTCTGATTCCATGTGTTCTTCTCTTGAAAAAGGTAGATATAAGATACAGCAGCCCAATACATTAAACAGCAGGGTATAGCTGCAGGCAAGTATACAAGTCTCTGCATCTCTCCAATAAAGTAAGCTAGTGTTACCTGTAGATACCTCCCAAACATTGAACTTCCATGTTTATTTGTTTTTTGTAATCACATCAATAGCAGAAATAGCTGATGAAGCAGAAAGTGAATGAGGATATTGCAACACTGCATAAACAGAACTAAGAAAGTGTGACCTTTCCAACCATCCAATGGAATTCTTCCTATCTGTGCAAATGTATCCTACAGCTTTGTAATGGGCTTCCCACGACAGAATATATAAAGCATGCAATTCCAGAATCTTGATGCCTTGGTCTGAGTGTCTTGCAGTCATAATTTCACTTGTCTGGTAGTTTACGTAGAGTCTTTTACTGCACTGATATAAATTCCCACACAACAGCACATATCTCTAAAATCTCATTAATTTATTTACTCATTCAACAAATGTGAGTGTTTACCACACAGCATGCTCAATTCTGGGTGCCTGCGATATAAAAATGAAAGACACAGCCTCTGTTCTTAAACAGAGTCCAAGGAGGAAAACACATGAGTAAACAGACAAGATACAATAATGTTGTTATATCCTAGCCTCCCGGGATCAAGGAAGGCTTCCTGGAGAAAGGGACACACAAGAATACAGTATAGAACAAAACAGAACAGAAGGAAAACAAGGACTAGCATTTATTGTTACTGCATGCTGTACCATTTTCTAACTCACTTAGTCCTCATAACAACCCTATGAATTAGTATTGCCAGTATTCCTAGCAAGTAGGAAGTCAGGACCAAGTAGAAGAGTCAGGACTGAATGCAGAGCATTCTGGCCCAAGAAACCACTCTCTTCTCACCAAATTACACTGTGTCATATCCCAGGTGCCAAGCACTACAATGTGAATGGGAATTAGAAATGCAAAAAAGGGAGAAAAGTGCATAGTAAGAATCCAAATTAAAACAACCACCATACTTCAACAGAGTTAAAAACATGGCACAGATATGAGGAATTGAAAGAGATGAAGCTGTTAAATTAGGCATGGCTCAGAAACTGAGATTACCGTGCTGTTGCTGCTGCTGCTAAGTCGCTTCAGTCGTGTCTGACTCTGTGTGACCCCATAGACGGCAGCCCAACAGGCTCCCCCGTCCCTGGGATTATCCAGGCAAGAACACTGGAGTGGGTTGCCATTTCCCTCTCCAATGCATGAAAGTGAAAAGTCAAAGTGAAGTCGCTCAGTTGTGCCCGACTCTTAGCGACCCCATGGACTGTAGCCCCCCAGGCTCCTCTATCCATGGGATTTTCCAGGCAAGAGTACTGGAGTGGGGTGCCATTGCCTTCTCTGGAGATTACCATAGGCTTTATCAAAATGCCTCATCACCTTCCTTGTCATGTGTCCCCATAACTCAATGTGTACATTACAATATTTTAAGGGGAAAACAAATGAATGCATCATGTGGAATGAAATGCAAAAAATAAAACAAGCCTTGAAATCTTCAATTAGTGATGACTTTCCTTTAATGTAAGGCAATATCATAAAATTTTCGCATTCTCTGAACTACAATACAATACAAATAAAGATTTTAACTTACATCTAATCTAGTATAGTCCTAACTATGGGTTACATAACCATGTTTATTTTGTTTAAATTCCTGTGAATATGAATTTATGTATATGTTGACTAAAAATGTGAGAAATGAAAAAATGGACCTTATACAAGTAGTTTTCAACAATACTATGTTGTCATAGATGTTTAAGATGGTAAACAAATCTGTATAACAGGACAAATAAAATATAGGTAAAGGGTAAGAAGAAAACCAACAAAACACACATCTTCATAGGCTAGTCAAATAATTCTGGTAGAATATCTTCCCAATTAATCATATTAGTTTTCTAATGCTATAAATAATCACATTACTTAATATAAATAAAAGAAAATTTATAAACACCAGATGAAAAATGGTATCTTTTTCCTTTCAGATGTGAAACTGTGGGAATAAATTACTCTTTTACAAGACCAGCAGTTTCAAATAAAATTTGAAAATCAATATGTTTTGTATATTTCTTAAATTTTAAAGTGATATAAGTGTTTAAACAAGTTTTTATTTTTGCTATTGACTGCATATATTTAGATTCAGCCAGTCAAAACGTGTTACAGTATATAATTTTTAGCTTAATCACTAATTTCCAAGTCTCATCAAAAAAATCCCAGCATTTTTCTATTAATCTCAAACAGTATTACAACATTCTAGAAATTAAAATTTCAAAAAAATTTACATACTTGTAACATGTGTCCAACCCACCACTACTTTAGCCTGATAATTCACAACTAAACCATGATGAAAAAAGAATATGTGAAAATTCCAAAATAGAAGAAAATCACTAGACATAATCATTTCCCCTCCAGTTTTAACATACATACTAATAAACCTAATCATCTATCATATGCTCTACTTGCTAGAGGATATTTGAGAAAGATCACCACATCACAAATTCATCAGTGAGAATCAAAAATACTTTCATTTTGTCACTTATTAGCTCACACTCTGTCATCATCTTATCATGCATTTATGAACTTTCTCTGGATTAACATCAGCAGAGGCTGCCAGAGTGGTAAAGCATATTAAAAGTTTGGGACTTCCCTTTGTCAGTTGTATCAATCCATGATAGGATTACCCCTCCACTGGCTTATAATATTCCCTCCTCTAAATGAAAGCGTGCCCCCAGGGTATCTTCTTGCTCATTCTCTTTCTGCTTTGACAATCTCCTAAACCCCAGTAACCTTATCTATCATCTTTATGTTGAAAATTTCTAACTTCTATTACTAGCAATAACTTCTCTCAATATTTAGATTATTTCAAAGTCTGGTTCTCATGTATACATCTAACTCAATATCTCTAGATCAGATTCATCATTTTCCCCCTGAAAACCAAAGCTTACTCTTGTCATCCTAATTCTATGAATGGCCTAGTCATCTAGGCATCTTTGATTTTTCCCTCATCCTCACTTCCTACATCCAATAAGTAGTCAAGCACTGCAGATTCAATGTCTGTGCATCTCTTACATCGTTCCTCTTCTTTCCATCCCCATTGCTTTCTCCCCAGTTCAGACACTCATTACCTTCTGCCCTAGGGCAACAACTTAACTGATCTCTCCATGCTCAAGTCTCTCTCTACCACAAACCTTCCTACATAATCCAGAGAAGTTCTAAACTGCAACCCTGATCAAAAGCTTCCAAACAATCCCTATGACAGACAAAATTACATACAAAGTCTCATCCAGGCATTTAAGACCCCCTACAAGATGGCTACGGACTGCTTTTCAAACTTCCTGCCCCACTACTTCTTTCCTTATTCCCTTATTGTGGGTTAAAAGAGACTATTCACTGTTTGATGAAAATGTCATAATTTTCTTCACCTATAACTTTGTTCACATAATTAAATTCCCTGGAGCATCCTCCACTGCCAGCACCTCCCATCTAAACTTGCAAATGATTCTGGGGATTTTTCAAGAGTTTGTTAAAATATCACATTATCAGGAGTTTCCTGGTGGTCCAGTGCTTCAAGACTTTGCCTTCCAGTGCAGGGCATGTGGGTTCAATCCCTGGTCAGGGAGCTAAGATCACACATGCCTTGCACCCAAAACCAAAACATAAAACAGAAGCAAGACCATAGGAAATTCAATAAAAGCTTAAAAATGGTTCATATCAAAATCTAGAAATAAAAAAATACCATATTGTCTTAGCTTTACCTGTACTCCTTTCTCCAAAATCCCCAGCTCATACCAGGGAAGCCATTTCTTCCTCCTTTAAAATACTACAGTATTTGTATTAAGTAAGTAAGTAAAGTCACTCAGTCGTGTCTGACTCTTTGTGACCCCATGGACTGCAGCTAACCAGGCTGCTCAGTCCATGAGATTCTCAAGCAAGAATACTGGAGTGGGTTGCCATTTCCTTCTCCAGGGGATCTTCCCAACCCACAGATCGAACCTGGGTCTCCCGCATTGGAGGCAGACGCTTTAACCTCTGAGCCACCCATGGTAATGTAACCCACCAGGCTCCTTTGTCCATGTGATTCTCCTAAGAAGAGTACAGTGGGTAGCCATTCCATTCTCTGGGGGTTGTATGACACCAAATTTCACCAAATCATTGAGTCAAATACCTATGGTTTGCCAACTCTCTCTGTCACCAGCAACTGATTGGAAATCCTTGAGGAAAGAAATAGCCTTATAGAGGGTTCTATGTGCAGAAAAAACCAACAAGTAAACTAAATTAACTGAAGTTATTTTCTCATCAGAATACTTACACTCAGTGTTCAATTACCCTAGCTATGTCTGACTCTTTGTGACCCCATGGACTGCAGCTAACCAGGCTGCTCAGTCCATGAGATTCTCCAAGCAAGAATACTGGAGTGGGTTGCCATTTCCTTCTCCAGGGGATCTTCCCAACCCACAGATCGAACCTGGGTCTCCCGCATTGGAGGCAGACGCTTTAACCTCTGAGCCACCCATGGTAATGTAACCCACCAGGCTCCTTTGTCCATGTGATTCTCCTAAGAAGAGTACAGTGGGTAGCCATTCCATTCTCTGGGGGTTGTATGACACCAAATTTCACCAAATCATTGAGTCAAATACCTATGGTTTGCCAACTCTCTCTGTCACCAGCAACTGATTGGAAATCCTTGAGGAAAGAAATAGCCTTATAGAGGGTTCTATGTGCAGAAAAAACCAACAAGTAAACTAAATTAACTGAAGTTATTTTCTCATCAGAATACTTACACTCAGTGTTCAATTACCCTAGCTATGAACCCATGATTGTGACAGAAACATGAAGCCAGTAATTCAGTACAGCATTTTGTCTCTTCCAAAGTCAATAAAAATATTAAAAGAAACTGAACAGTTCATTGAAAATTTTTCATGGATCTTGCATTATTTATCTATGGTATGATTATTATAAAATGACACCAAAAAAAAAAAAAAAAAGGAATGCATACCAGGTCTCAAAAACTATGAGCTTACTCATATTTGATATACTTACATACAATGCTTATTCATAAGAACAACAATGTATATACTTTTATTAGTAAACTATACAGATGAGATAACAAAATTTTTTTAAAATGTAAGTCCTTGGCCTCAGTTGATACAGTTAATAAGCAATACAGCTGAAAGTGTTAGTCACTCAGTTGTGACCCAACTCTTTGTGACCCCATGGACTGTACTGGCCAGGCTCCTCTGTCCATGAGATTTCCCAGCAAGAATATGGGAGCGTGCTGCCATTTTCTTCTTCAGGGGATCTTCTCAACCCAGGGATTGAGCCCTGGTCTCCTGCACTGCAGGTGGGTTCTTTACCATCTGAGCCACCAGGGAAGGAAGGCCCTGGTGAGAATGAACTCAATCTATCAGACTCTAAATTTCATACAGTTACTGTAATTCCATACTACTACTCTCTCAATAGCAATAAAAACAAAATGGTGGAGAGTTAAAGACATGTATAATGATTAAGAAAGAGGAATTGCTNAGTGAACTGAACTGATACATATGAAAGAGAAAAATAATAAATTAGAGTGCCTGGCCAAATGTTTGCATTTCTGTGCTGGAGCTATACATGAATAATGCAAAAATCTAAAAACCAGACATAAACCAATCTATGAATGTATGATATTCAGTGCAAAACAACACCTGCCCTCCTCTTCCCTTTCATCTTAATTTGAAGTTAAAGCTTTTATAAATATAATGGAAGCTTCCTCTCTGTATCTGGAATATACTTCAGATCTTTCTCACTATCACATATTATTTGAGTTGAAGGGAAACATAAGAAAAAGGAAAATATTTTCCAGTAAATAATTTATTCTGAAAAGCACCTGTGACTGGAAGGGTAAAACCTATTTCTTTGGAACATATACACAATTGTTATTATGTGGCAAACACTCAATAAATTAAGGAAACAATTTATATATCCCTAATTAATTCTTTTTGGGCTAGAATGTCAAGGTTTTGAATCTTTTTCATGATACAAATTCTTGGTAACAAGAAAATTTCAGTGGCATAAAATATAATTTCTATGAGCATTTTGAAAAGCTAGTACAAATTTACTTAACAGATGGAAAGGAAAAATAATTTATAATTTACAAAACATAAAGAAACAAAAGTGTTTATCACATTTTCCTGGAAATATCTGAAGGCCAATCTCATTAATACATTTATTTTCCATTGGATACATCATTCTAGTATTTATACTATTTGGGGGAAGAAACAAGATCCTAAGGAAATGTTTTAAAATATCACATTTTAACATTAAAAAGATCATACACTATGACCAAGTGGGCTTTATCCCAGGGATGCACGGATTCTTCAATATCCGCAAATCAATCAATGTAATACACCACATTAAAGTAATCAGAAACCTTCCAGCAAACAAAAGCCCAGGTCCAGACGGCTTCACAGCTGAATTCTACCAAAAATTTCGAGAAGAGCTAACACCTATCCTACTCAAACTCTTTCAGAAAATTGCAGAGGAAGGTAAACTTCCAAACTCATTCTATGAGGCCACCATCACCCTAATACCAAAACCTGACAAAGATGCCACAAAAAAAGAAAACTACAGGCCAATATCACTGATGAACATAGATGCAAAAATCCTTAACAAAATTTTAGCAATCAGAATCCAACAACACATTAAAAAGATCATACACCATGACCAACTGGGCTTTATCCCAGGAATGCAAGTATTCTTCAATATCCACAAATCAATCAATGTAATACACCACATTAACAAATTGAAAAATAAAAACCATATGATTATCTCAATAGATGCAGAGAAGGCTTTTGACAAAATTCAACATCTATTTATGATAAAAACTCTCCAGAAAGCAGGAATAGAAGGAACATACCTCAACATAATAAAAGCTATATATGACAAACCCACAGCAAACATTCTCCTCAATGGTGAAAAATTGAAAGCATTTCCCCTAAAGTCGGGAACAAGACAAGGGTGCTCACTTTCACTGCTACTATTCAACATAGTTCTGGAAGTTTTGGCCACAGCAATCAGAGCAGAAAAAGAAATAAAAGGAATCCATATTGGAAAAGAAGAAGTAAATCTCACATCTCTTTTTGAGCAGGGAATCTCGTGGTTTTTCTCAAGTTGTGGTGGGAAGGTTTGTGTTCCTCTCTATTGCAGTGGACCTCGGGGAATCTGTCGTGTAGCCTCAAGGAAGTCAGGCCTCCTTTTGAGTTCCAAGGGGAACCTCAAGATTCCTCTCAAGTCATCGCAGGGGAATAGGGCCTCATCTCGAGTTGAGGTGGGAATCTTGGTGTTCCTCTCCAGTTGCAACAGGGATCTCAAGATATAGATATAGAGCTTCATCAGGGGAGTTAGGCCTCATCTTGTGTTGAGACATGGAACTCCGCTTTCTCTCAAGTTGTAAAGGGGGTGTCAGGCCTCCTGTCGAGTTCAGGAGGGGAACTTGGGCTTTTCCAAGAGGTGCAACAGGAGAGTCAGACCTCTCTCCATGTTGTGAGGGGAAACTTGGGGTTCCATTCGAGTCACTGAATGGCAATCTGGCCCTATCTCTAGTTGAGGGGGAATTTGATGTTCTTTCAACTTGCGGCGGGAACCGCAGGATACCTCTTGAGTTTCAATAGCTGAGACAGGCCTCCTCTTGAGATGCGAGGGAAAAGCCAAGATTGCTCTCAAGTTGAAGCAGGGACATGGGCCCTCATCTCCAGATAAGGTGGGGAACATGATGCCCTTACAACTTGAGCAGGATCTTGGGGTTCCTTTCAAGTTGTGACAGGTATCTCGGGGAACCTCTGATGTTGCCTAAAGGGAGTCAAGCCGCCTTTTGAGTTGCAAGGGGATACGCGAGACTGTTCTCGAGTCACTGCAGCGTAATTGGGCCTCATCTCACAGTAAGGGGGGAATCTCGTGGTGTTCCTCGAATTGCAGCAGGAAGCTTGGTGTTCTTCTCGAGTTGAGACGGGGACCTCGGGGAACCTCTTGTGTTGCCTCAGGGAAATCAGGCCTCCTTTCAAGTTGTGAGGGGCACCTCAGGATTCCTTTTGCATCGCTGCAGGGGAATATGGCCTCATCTCGAGTAGATGCAGGAAACTCAAGTTTCCTCTCCAAATGTGACAGGGATCTCGGGGTTCCTATTGAGTTTCAACAGGGGAGTCAGGCCTCATCTTGTGTTGAAGCATGAACTCTGCTTTCTTCTCGAGTTGTAATAGAGGTGTCAGGCCTCCCGTCGAGTTGAGGTGGGGAACCAGGCTATTTATAGAGGTGCAACAGGGGATTCAGACCTCCCTTCGTGTTGTAAGGGCAAACTCGGGATTCCATTTGAGTCACTCCAGTGGAATCAAGCCTTATCTCGAGTTGAAGTGGGCACTGGTGTCCTTTCCACCTCCAGCAGGAATCTTGGTGTTCCTCTCGAAGTGAACTGGTGAGACAGGCCTTCTCTGAGTCCGAGGGGAATGTTGGGATTCCTCTTGAGTTGAAGCTGGGGAATCGGCCTTCATCTCCAAATGAGGTGGTGGAATACAGCTCTCTTCTTGAGTTGTGGTGGGAAACTCGTTTCCTCTTGAGTTTCAATGGGTACCTCGGGGAACCTCTGGAGTTGCATAATGGAAGTCAAGCTTCCTTTTGAGTTGTGAGGGAACTCGGGATTGCTCTCAAGTCACTGCAGGGGAATCGGGCCTCATCTTGCATTGCGAGGGGAATCTCATTGTTTTTCTCGAGTTGCAGCGGGAAGATTTGGGATCCTCTTGAGTTGTAACAGAGACCTTTGGGAACCTTTCATGTTGCCTCAGGGAATTCAGAACTCCTTTCAATTTGCGAGGGGCACCTTGGGATTCCTCTCGAGTCGATGAAGGAGAATAGATCCTCATCTCAAGTTGAGCCTGGAAACTCAGGGTTCCTCTTCAGTTTTGACAGGGATTTTGGGGTTCCAATCAGTTTCAACAGTGGAGTCAGGCCTCATCTCATTTTGAGACATGGAACTCTGCTTTCCTCTGGAGTTGTAAAAGGGGTGTCAGGCCTCTTGCTGAGTTCAGGCAGGGAACTTGGGCTTTTTCTAGACATGCAACGAGGGAGTCAGACCTCCCTTCGTGTTGTGAGGGGATACTCAGGGTTCCAGTCCAGTCAGTGCAGGGGAATCAGGCCTTATATCGAGTTGAGGGGGACCTCGGTGTCCTTTTGACCTGCAGCAGGAAAAGCGGGGTACCTCTCAAGTTTCAATAGGTGAGATAGGCCTCTTGTTGAGGGGAGGGGAATGTCAAGATTCCTCTAGAGTCAAAGCAGGAGAACTGGCCCTCATATGGAGATTAAGTGGGGAACACGGGTCTGTTCTTGAGTTGTGGTGAACTTGGGGTTCCTCTAGTGTTGGGATGGGTATCTCGGTGAACCTCTTGAGTTGCATAAAGGGAGTCACGCCTCCATTCGAGTTTTGAGAGGGAACTCGAATTGCTCTCGAGGTGCTGAAGAATAAAAGGGCCTCATTTCGGGTTGAGGAGGGAATCTCGTTGTTTTTATCAAGTTGAGGCAGGAAGCTTGGGGTTCCTCATGAGTTGTGATGGGGACCTCAGGGAAGTTCTGTGTTGCCTAAGGGAAGTCAAGTACCTTTCAAGTTGTGAGGGGGAGCCCAGGATTGTGCTCTAGTCACTGCAGGAGAATCAGACCTCATCTCGCATTGAGGGCAGAATCTATTGGTGTTTCTTGAGTTGTGGCGGGAAGCATTGGTTTCCTCTCAACTTGCTACCAGGACCTCAGGGAACCTCTCATGTTGCCTCAGAGAAGTCAGACCTGCGTTCAAGTTGCCAGGGGCACCTTGGGATTCCTCTCATGGTGCTACAGGGGAATAGGGCTTCATCTTGAGCTGAGGCTGGAATCTCAGGGTCCCTATCCAGTAGTGATAGGGATCTCAGGGTACCTATCGATTTTCAACAGGGGCATCAGGACACATCTCTTTTTGAGGCATGAAACTCCACTTTCCTCTCAAGTTGTAAAAGGTGTGTCAGGCCTCCCATCGAGTTCAGGCTGGGAACTTAGCCTTTTTATAGAGGTGCAACAAGGGATTCAGATCTCTGTGCGTGTTGTGAGGGGATACTCGGGGTTCCATGTGAGTTGGTGCAGGGGAATTAGGCCTTATCTTGAGCTGAGAGGAAATTCGGTGTCCTTTCAACCTGTGGCAGGAAGCACGGGGCTCCTCTTGAGTCAAATCAGGGGAATCGGCTCTCATCTTGAGGTGGGGAACACAGGGCCTTCTTTGAATTGTGGTGGGAAATTTGGGGTTCCACTCAAGTGGCCACTGGTATCTCGGGGAACCTCTTCAGTTGCATAAACGGAATCAAGCCTACATCTGAGGTTAGAGAGGGTACTTGAGATTGCTCTCGAGGCACTGCAGGGGGAAAAGGGCCTCATCTCACATTGAGGGGGGAATTTCGTGGTTTCTCTCAAGAAGCATTGGAAAGCTTGGGGTTCCTCCGAGTTGAGACAGGGACCTCAGGGAGTGTCTCGTGTTGCCTCAGGGAAGTCAAGTCTCCTTTCAAGTTGTGAGGGGGAGCATTGGATTGCTCTCGAGTCAATGCAGGGGAACTGGGCCTCATCTCGCATTGAGGGAGGAATCTCTTGGTGTTTCTAGAGTTGCAGAAGAAAGCCTTAGGTATCTCTCGAGTTCTGATGGAAAACTAACTCAGGAAACCTCTCATGTTGGCTCAGGGAAGTCAGACCTCCTTTCAAGTTGTGAGGGGCACCTCGAGATTCCTCTCAAGTCGCTGCATGAAAATAAGGCCTCATTTCGAGTTAGGTCTGGAAACTCAGAGTTCCTCTCCAGTTGTGACAGGGATCATAGAGTTCTTATCGAATTTAAACAGGGGAGTCAAGCCTCATCTCCTTTTGAGGCATGGAACTCTGCTTCGCTTTCGAGTTGTAAAAGGTGTGTCAGGCCTCCTGTCGAGTTCAGGTGGGGACCTTGGACTTTTTCTAGAGGTGCAACAGTGGAGTCAAACCTCCCTTCATGTTGTGAGGAGCTACTCGGGTTTCCATTTGAGTCAGTGCAAGGGAATCAGGCATTATCTCGAGGTGAGGGGGTACTCAGCGTCCTTTTGATTTAGGACAGGAAATACGGGTTCCTCTTGAGTTTCAATAGGTGAGGAGGCGTCCTCTTGAGGTGTGAGGGGAAAGTCTGGATTACTCTCCAGTCAAAGCAGGGGAATTGGCCCTCATCTCGCGATGAGGTGGGGAACAAGGGACAGGTCTCGAGTTGTGGTGGGAAACTCTGGATTCCTCTTGAGTTGCGACTGGTATCCTGGAGAAGCTCTTGAGTCACATAAAGGGAGTTTAGCCATCCTTCGACTTTCAAGAGGGGACTCGGTATTGCTCTTGAGGTACTGCAGTGGATAAGAGCCACATCTCCTGTTGAGGGAGGAATCTCCTGATTTTTCTTGAGTTGCTGTGGGAAGGTTGGGGTTCCTTTCGATTTGCAATGGGGACCTCAGGGAGCCTCTGCGTTGCTTCAGGGAAGTGAAGTCTCCTTTTGAGTTGCGAGGAGGAGCTTGGGATTGTGCTCTAGTCACTGCAGGGGAGTCGGGCCTCATCTTGCATTGAGGGTGTAATCTCGTGGTGTTTCTCAAGTTGTGGCGAGAGGTTTGGGTTCCTCTCAACTTGCAACCGGAACCTCAGGGAACCTCTCATGTTGCCTTAGGGAAGTCATCTGCTTTCAGGTTGCCAAGAGCACCTCAGGATACCTCTCGTTGTGCTCTAGGGGTATAGGGCCTCATCTCGAGCTGAGGCAGAAATCTCAGTATTCCTCTCCAGTTGCTACAGGGATATCAGAGTTCCTATCGATTTTCAACAGGGGCGTCAGGACTCGTCTCCTTTGAGGCATGGAACTCTGCTTTCCTCTCGAGTTGTAAAAGTGGTGTCAGGCCTCCTGTTGAGTTCAGGCAGGGAATTTGGCCTTTTACTAGAGGTGCAACAACAGAGTCAGACCTCCCTTTGTGTTGTGAGGGGATACTCAGTGTTCCATTCGAGTCAGTGCACGGGAATTAGACCTTATTTGGAACTGAAGGGGACCTCGGTGTCCTTTTGACTTTCAGCAGGAACCGCAGGGTTCCTGTCAAGTTGAATCAGGGGAATCAGCCCTCATCTTGAGATGAGGTGGGGAACATGAGGCCCTCTTTGAATCGTGGCAGGAAACTTGGGGTTCCACTCGAGTGGCGACAGGTATCTCAGGAAACCTCTTCAGTTGCATATATAGAGTCAAGCCTCCTTCTGAGGTTCCAGAGGGTACTCGGGATTGCTCTTGAGGCCTTGCAGGGGCGAAAGGGCCTCATCTCACGCTGAGGGGAGAATCTCGTGGTTTTTCTCAAAGTGTGATGGAGAGCTTGGTTTCCTCTTAAGTTGCGACAGGTACCTCAGGGAGCCTCTCATGTTGCCTCAGGGAATTCAAGGCTCCTTTTGAGTAGCGAGGGATAGTGAGGGATTGCTCTCGAGTCACTGTAGGGGATTGGGGCCTCATCTCGCATTGGCGGGAAATCTAATGGTGTTTCTTGGGTTGTGGCGGAAAGATTTGGACTCCTCTTGACTTGCGAGGGGGACCTCAGGGAACCTCTCATGTTGCCTAAGGGAAGTCAAGCTTCCATTCAAGTTGCGAGGGGTACCTCGGGATTCCTCTCGAGTCGGTGAAGGGAAATAGAGCCTCTTCTCGAGATGAGGTGTAGAACACGTGGCTCTTCTTGAATTGTGACGGGGTTCCTCTCGAGTTGCAATGTGAATCTTGGGGCACCTCTTAACTTGGAAAAAGGGAGTCAAGCCTCTTTTCGTGTTTCAAGAGGGAACTCATGATTGCTCTCGATGTGCTGCAGGGGAAATGGGCCTTATCTAGCTTTGAGGGGAGAATCTTATGGCTTTGCTCAAGTTGTGGCAAAGCATGGTGTTCCCCTCCACTTGTGACGGGGACTTCCAGAAACCTCTCATGTTTCCTCAGTGAAGTCAAGTCTCCTTTCATTTTGGGAGGGGAAGCTCGTGATTGCTTTCAAGTCACTGCTGGTGAAACAGGCCTCATCTCGCTTTGAGGGGGGAATATAATGGTTTTTTTCGAGTTACTGTGGGAAGCTTTGGATTCCTCTTGAGTTGTGATGGGGACCTCAATGAACCACTCGTGTTTCCTCAGGGAAATCAGACCTCCTTTCAAGTTGCGAAGGGCACCATGGAATTCCTCTCGAGTCACTGCAGGGGAATAGGGTGACATATTTAGTTGAGGCGGGAAACTCAGGGTTCCTCTCTAGTTGCAACAGGGATCTCGGGGTTCCTAACGAATTTCAACAGGGGAGTCAGGCCTTGTCTCGTGTTGAGGCATGGAACACCACTTTCCTCTCGAGTTTTAATATGGGTGTCAGGCCTCCTGTCGACTTCAAGTGGGGAACTTGGGCCTTTACCAAAGGTACAACAGGAGAGTCAGACCTCCCTTTGTGCTGTGATGGGATAGTCGGTGTTCCATAAGTGTCACTGCAGGAGAATGAGGCCTCATCTCGAGTTGAGGGAGAACTTGTGTCTTTTCGAGCTTTTTTTTTTTTTTTCAGTTGAGGCTGGAAGATTGTGATTCCTCATGAGTTGCGATGAGGATCTCAGGGAACCATTCATATTGCCTCAGGGAAGTCAGTCCTCCTTTTGAGTTGCGAGAGGCATCTTGGAATGCCTCTCCAGTTGTGATAGTGACCTCGGGGTTCCTATCGAGTATCAACAGGGGAGTCAGACCTTGTCTCTTGTTGAGGCATAGAACTCTTCTTTCCTCTGTAGTGGTAAAAGGGGTGACAGGCCACCTGTCAAGTTGAGGCGAGGAACTCGGGGTTTTACTAGAGGTCAACAGGGAAGTCAGCTCTCTCTTCGTGTTGTGAGGGGAAACTCAAGGTTCCATTCAGGTCGCTGAAGGGCAATCTGGCCTTATATTGAGATGAGGATGAACTAGGTGTCCTTTCAAATTGTGGCAGGAAACTCGGAATTCCTCTTGAGTTGCAATAGGTGAGACAGGCCACCTCTTGAGGTGCAAGGGGATTGTTGGGATCCCTATGGAGTGCAAAAAGGGGAATTGGCCCTCATCTTGAGATGAAGAGGGGAACACAGTGCTCTTCTTGAGTTGCGATGGGAAGCCTGGGGTTCCTCTCAAGTTGTGATGGAGCTCTCAACAAACCTCTCATGTTGTCTCAGGGAAGTCAGGCATCCTTTCAAGTTGTGAGGGGCTCCTTGGGATTTCTCTCAAGTCACTGCAGGGTAATCAGCCCTCATTTCGTGATGAGTTGGGGAGCATGGGGCACTTCTATGTTGCATCAGGAAACTCGGGGTTCCTATCAAGTTGTGACGGGGATCTCAGGGAACATCATGTGTTTCCTCAGGGAAGTCAGGCATTCTTTTGAGTTGCGAGGAGCACATCAGGATTCCTCTCATGTCACTGCAGGGAAATAGGGCCTCATCGTGAGTTGAGGCGGGAAACTCAGTGTACCTCTCCAGCTGCAACAGGGATATTGGGGTTAATATCAAGTTTCATCAGGGGAATTAAGCCTCATCTCATTTTGGGCATGGAACTCCACTTTTCTCTCGAGCTGTAAATGGGGTGTCAGACCTCCTGTCGAGTTAAGGCAGGGAATTTGGGCTTTTCCTACAGGTACAAAAAGGTAGTCAGACCTCCCTTCATGTTGTGAGGGGATAATTGGGGCTCCATTCAAGTTGGTGAAGAGGAATCAGGCCTTATCTCAAGTTGAGGGGGACCTCAGTGTCCTTTTGACTTGCAGCAGGAACCGCCCGGTACCTCTCAAGTTTCAATAGGTTAGACAGGCCTCCTCCTAAGGTGGGAGGGGAAAGTTGGGATTCCTCTTGAGTCGAAGCAGGGGAATCAGTCCTCATCTTGAGATGAAGTGGGGAACATGGTGCTCTTCTCGCGTTGTGGTGGGAAACGCCGGGTTCCTCTTGAATTGCAAAGGGTGTCTCGGGGAACCTCTTGAGTTGCATAAAGGGAGTAAAGCCTCCTTTTGAATTTCAAGAGGGAACTCAGAATTGCTTTCAAGGCACTGCAGTGGAAATGGACCTCATCTAGCACTGATGGGTTAATCTCGTGGTTTTTCTTGAGTTGCGGTGGAAAGCTTGGGGTTTGCAGCCATGAAATTAGAAGATACTTACTCCTTGAAAGGAAAGTTATGACCAACCTAGATAGCATATTCAAAAGCAGAGACATTACTTTGTTAACAAAGGTCCATCTAGTCAAGGCTATGGTTTTTCCAGTAGTCATGTATAGATGTGAGAGTTGTACTATGAAGAAAACTGAGCACTGAAGAATTGATGCTTTTGAACTATGGTGTTGGAGAAGACTCTTGAGAGTCCCTTGAACTGCAAGGAGATTCAAGCAGCCCGTTCTAAAGGAGAACAGTAATGGGTGTTCACTGGAAGGACTGATGTTGGAGCTGAAACTCCAATAACTTTGGCCACCTCATGCAAAGAGTGACTCATTGGAAAATAACTTGATGTTGTGAAGGACTGGGGACAGGAGGAGAAGGGGACGACAGAGAATGAGATGGCTGGATGGCATCACTGATTCAATGGAATGAGATTCTATATATTCTGGGAGTTGGTGATGGACAGGGAGGCCAGGTGTACTGTGATTCATGGGGTTGTGAAGAGTCAGACACAACTGAGCGACTGAACTGAACTTTCTCCAGTTGTGACAGAGACCTCAGGGAACCTCTCATTGCCTCAGGGAAGTCAGGTCTCCTCTCAAATTGCTAGGGGGCACCTTGGAATTCCTCTTGAGTCTCTGCAGGGGACTAGGTCCTTATCTCCAGTTGAGGCAGGAAACTCCAGGTTCCTCTCCAGTTTTGACAGGGATCTGGTAGTTCCTGTCAAGATTCAACAGGGGAGTCAGGCCTCATCTCGTTTTGAGGCACTGAACTCCGCTTTCCTCTCAAATTGTAAATGTCGGGTTAGGCCTCCTGTTGAGTTGAGATGGGGAACTTGGATTTTTTATAGAGGTGCACAGGGCAATCAGACCTCTCTTCACGTTTGAGGGGATACTCGGGGTTCCATTCAAGTCAGAACAGGGGAATCAGATCTTATCTCGAGTTCAGAGGGAACTCGGTGTCTATTTGACTTGCGGCATGAACCATGGGGTTCCTGTCGAGTTTCAATACATGAGACAGGCCTTCTCTCGAGGTGAGAGGGGAAAGTTGGGATTCCTTTTGAGTCAAAGCAGGGAAATAGGTCCTCATCTAGAGATGAGGTCGGGAACAAGGGGCTCTTCTCGAGTTGTGGTGGAAAACTCGGGGTTCCTCTGGAGTTTCCACAAGTATCTCTGGGAACCTCTTGAGTTGCATAAAGGGACTCAAAACTCCTTTAAAGTTTCGAGAGGGAATACGAGATTGCTCTCGAGGCACTGCAGGGGAAAAGGGCTTCATTTTGTGGTGAGGGGGAATCTTGTAATTTTCTCATGGTGCGTCTGGAAGGTTGAGGTTCCTCTTGAGTTGTGATGGGGGCCTCAGGGAGCCTCTATGTTGCCTCAGGGAATTCAAGTCTCCTTTTGAGTTGTGAGGGGGTAGCGAGGGATTGCTCTGGAGTCACTGCAGGGGAACTGCCCTCATCATGCATTGAATGGGAAATATAGTGGTGTTTCTCAAGGTGCAGTGGGAAGATTTGGATTTCTCTCAATTTGTGAAGTAGACCTCGGAATCTCCCGTGTTGCCTAAGGGAAGTGAGGCCTCCATTCAAGTTGTGAGGGGTACGTCGGGATTCCTCTCGAGTTGCTGCAGGGGAATAAGACCTCATCTACCATTGAGGAGGAATCTTGTGGTGTTTCTCTAGTTGCAGAAGGAAGTTTTGTGCTCCTCTCGAGTTGTGATGGGGACCTCAAGAACTTCAAATGTTGCCTCAGGGAAGTCAGGCCTCCTTTCAAGTTGTGAGGGGCACCTCAGGATTCCTCTCGAGTCGCTGCATGAAAATAGGGCCTCATCTCGAGTTGAAGTGGGAAACTCAGGGTTCCTCTAAGTTGTGACAGGGATCTCGAGGTTTCTATCAAGTTTCAACAGAGGAGTCAGGCCTCATCTCCTTTTGAGTCATAGAACTCTGCTTTGCTTTTGAGCTGTAAAACAGGTGTCAGGCCTCCTTGCAAGTTCAGGCAGGGAGCTTGGACTTTTTCTAGAGGTGCAACAGGGGAGTCAGACCTCCCTTCATGTTGTGAGGGGATACTTGGGCTTCCATTCTAGTCAGTGCAGGGGAATCAGGCCTTATCTCGAGTTAAGGAGGAACTTGGTGTCCATTTGACTTGCAGAGGAAAAGTGGTGTTCCTCTCTAGTTTCAATAGGTGAGACAAGACTCCTCTTGAGGTGGAAGGGGAAAGTCAGGATTCCCTTCTAGTTAAAGCAGGGGAGGAGCCTGGTAGGCTGAAGTCCATGAGGTTGCCAGGAGTTGGACACGACTAAGTGACTTCACTTTCACTTTCTAAAGCAGGGGAATCAGCCTTCATCTCGCGATGAGGTGGGGAACACGGGCTCTTCTTGAGTTGTGGCTGGATACTTGGGATTCCTCTCAAGTTGCAACAGGTATCTTGGTGAACCTCTTGAGTTGCATAAAAAGAGTCGAGCCCTCCTTTGTGTTTTAGATAAACATGATATTGCTCTCAAGGCACTGCAGTGGAAAAGGGCCTCATCTTGCATTGATGGGGGGATCTAGTGGTTTTCCTCGAGTTGCTGTGGGAAGCTTGGGATTCATCTCAACTTGCAATGGGGACCTCAGGGAACCTCTCATGTTACCTCAGAAAGTGAAGTCTACTTTCAAGTTGTGAGTGGGAGCGTGTGATTGAGCTTGAGTCACTGCAAGGGAATCAGGCCTCATCTTGCATTGAGGGGAGAATCTCGTGGCATTTCTCAGTTGCTGCAGAAAGTTTTGGGTTCCTCTCTACTTGTGACCGGGACCTTAGGGAACCTCTCATGTTGCCTCAGGGAAGTCAGACCTGCTTTCCAGTTGCAAGGGGGCACCTTGGGATTCCTCTCGTAGCGCTTCAGGGAAATAGGGTGTCATCTAGAACTGAGGAGGGAAACTCAGGGTTCCTCTCCAGGTGCGACAGGGATCTCAGGGTTCCTATAGATTTTTAACAAGGGCATCAGGGCTCATCTTCTTTTGAGGCATGGAACTCTGCTTTCCTCTCAAGTTGTAAAAGGGGTGTCAGGCCTCCTGTCAAATTCAGGTGGGGAACTTGGCCTTTTTCTTGTGATCAACAGGGGAGTAAGACCTCCCTTCATGTTGTGAGGGGATACTTGGGGTTCCATGCGAGTTGGTGCAGGAGAATTAGGCCTTATTTTGAGCTGAGGGGAAACTCAGTGTCCTTTTGACTTGCAGCAGAAACCACAGGGTTCCTCTTGAGTCAAATCAGGGGAATCGGCCCTTATCTCAAGATGAGGTGGGGAACACGGGGCCCTCATTTAATTGTGGTGGGAAACTCAGGGCTCTACTCGAGTGGCAACGGGTATCTCAGAAACCTCTTCAGTTGCATAAATGGAGTCAAGCCTCCTTCTGAGTTTCCAGAGGGAACTCAGGATTGCTCTTGAGGCCTTGCAGGGGGAAAAGGGCCTCATCTCATGTTGAAGGGGGAATCTCATGATTTTTCTCAAGGTGCAACAGAAGCATGACTTCCTCTCGAGTTGCGACGGGTACTTCAGTGTTGCCTCAGGGAATTCAAGTCCTTTTGAGTTGCAAGGGGGTAGCGACAGATTTCCTCTTGAGTGACTGCAGGCAATCCCAGTCTCATCTTGCACTGAGCGGGAAATCTAATGGTGTTTCTCCAGTTGTGGCGGAAAGACATGGATTTCTCTCGACTTGCAAAGAGGACCTCAGGGAACCTCTCATGTTGCCTCAGGGAAGTCAGGCCTACATTCAAGTTGAGAGGGATACCTCGGGATTCCTCTCGAGTTGCTGAAGGGGAATAAGGCCTCATCTCGAGATGAGATGTGGAACAGGTAGCTCTTCTCCAATTGTGATGGGAAACTCGTGGTTCCTCTTGAGTTGCAACATTGTATCTTGGGGCACCTCCTAACTTTCATAAAGGGAGTCAAGCCTCATTTTGAGTTTTGAGAGGGAACTCAGGATTGCACTGTATGTGCTGCATCTCGCGTTGAGGGGAGAATCTTGTGGTTTTTGTCAAGTTGCTGAGGAAAGCTTGGGGTTCTACTCGAGTTGTGATGGTGACCTCAGGGAACCTCTTGTATTGCCTCAGGGAAGTCAAATCTCCTTTAGAGTTGTGAGGCAGAGCATGGGATTGCTCTTAAGCCACTGTAGGGGAATCGGGCCTCATCTCGCATTGGGGGGGGGGGGATGTCATGGTGTTTCTACAGTTGTGGAGGGAAGCTTGGGTCCCTCTCGAAATTCAACGTGCACCTCTGGGAACCTCTCATGTTGCCTCAGGGAAGTCAGGCTTTCTTTCAAGTTGCAAGGGGCACCTTGGGATTCCTCTCAAGTAGCTGCATGGGAATAGGGCCTCATCACGAAGAGGCAGGAAACTCAGGGTTCCACTCCAGTTGTGACAGTGATCTCGGGGGTCCTATTGAGTTTCAAGAGGGGAGTCAGGCCTCGTCTCATGTTGAGGCATGGAACTCCACTTTCCTCTCGAGTTGTAAAACGGATGTCAGGTCTCCTGTTGAGTTCAGGGGGGAACTTGGGCTTTTGTTAGAAGTGTAACAGGGGAATAAGACCTCCCTTATTACTGTAAGGGGATACTTGGGGTTCCTTTCGAGTCAGTGCAGGGGATTCAGGCCTTATCTCCAGTTGAGGGGGAACTCAGTGTCCTTTTGACTTGTGGCAGGAACTGTGGGGCTCTGCTGAAGTTTCAATAGGTGAGACAAAACTCCTCTTGAAGTGAGGGGGGAAAGCCGGGATTCTTCTTGAGTCAAAGTGGGGGAATCGGCCCTCATCTCAAGATGATGAGGGTAACACATGGCTCTACTCTAGTTGTGGCTGGAAAATTGCGGTTCTTCTCATGTTGCAATGGATATTGTGGGGAAACTCTTGAGTTGCAAAAAAAAGAATCAAGCCTCCTTTTGAGTTTCTAGAGGGACTTCATGACTGCTCTTGAGGCACTGCAAGGGAAAATGGCTTCATCTCGCATTGAGGGGGAATCTCGTGGTTTTTCTCGAGTTGTGGAAGGAATCTTTGTTTTCCTCTCGAGTTGCAACGGGGACCTCAGGTAACCTCTCATGTTGCCTCAGGGAAGTCAAGTCTCCTTTACAGTTGTGAGGAGGAGTGAAGCATTGCTCTCAAGTCACTGCAGTGGAATTGGACCTCATCTGGCATTGAGGGGGGAATCTCGTGTTTTTTTATCGAGTTGCACTGTGCAGCTTTGGGATCTCTCAAGTTGCAACAGGGACCTCAAGGAACCCCTCATGTTGCCTCAGGGAAGTCAGGTCTTCTTTCAATTGCGTGGGGGCACCTCAGGATTCCTCTTGAGTCACTGCAAGGGAATGGGGCATCATCTCAGGTTGAGACTGGAATCTCAGGGTTCCTCTGCAGTTGCAACAGGGATCACAGGTTTCCTATTAGTTTCAACAGATGGCATCAGGGCTTGTCTCATGTTGAGGCATGGAACTCTGCTTTCCTCTCGAGGTGTAAAAGGGGAGTCAGGATTCCTGTCGAGTTCAGGCGAGTAACTTGTGCTTTTTCTAGAAGTGCAACAGGGAGTCAGACCTCCCTTTTGGGTTGTGAAGGGAGACTCGGAGTTCCACTGGAGTCAGTGCAGGGGAATCCAGCCTTATCTCGAGTTGAGGGGGAATTCGTTGTCCTTTCAACTTGTAGCAAGAAATGCGGCATTTCTCTTGAGTTTCAATAGGTGAGACAGGCCTCCACTTGAGGTGCGAGGGGAAAGTCGGGATTCCTCTCGATTGGAAGCAGGGGAATCGGCTTTCATCTCGAGGTGAGGTTGGGAACACAGGACCCTTCTTGAGATGTGGCATGAAACTCAGGGTTCCTCTCAAGTTGCAACGGGCATCTTGAGGAACCTCTTGAGTTACATAAAGGGAGTCAAGCCTCCTTTCGGGTTTTGAGAGGTAACTCGGGATTGCTCTCGAGGCAATGAAGGAGAAATGGGCCTCGTATTGCGTCGAATGGGGAATCTTATGGTTTTTCTAGAGTTGCGGTGGGAAGCTTGGGGTTCCTCTTGAGTTGCGACAGGAAACTCTGGGAACCTCTCGTGTTGCCTCAAGGAAGTCGTCTCCTTTTGAGTTGCGAAGGGAGAGCATGGGATTGCTCTCAAATCACTGCAGTGCAATGGGGCATCATTTCTCATTGAGAGGAGAATCTTATGGTATTTCTCAAGTTGTGCTGGGCAGCTTTGGGTTCCTCTCGGGTTGCAACAGGGACCGCAGGAAACCTCACATGTTTCTCCAGGAAATCAGGTCTCCTTTCAAGTTATGAGGGGCACCTCAGGATTCCTAAGTCACTGCAGGGGAATAGGGCATTATCTCAGGTTGAGACGGGAAACTCAGTGTACTTCTCCAGTTGCAACAGGGATCTCAGGGTTCCTATCTAGTTTCATCAGGGGATTCAGGGCTCGTCTTGTGTTGAGGCATGGGACTCTGCTTTCCTCTCGAGTTGTAAAGGTGGTGTCAGGCCTCCTGTCGAGTTCAGGCGGGGAACTTGGGTTTTTTTCTAGAGGTGCAACAGGGGAGTAGACCTCCCTTACTGTTGTGAGGGGGTACTCGGGTTCCATTTGAGTCCATGCAGGGGAATCAGGCCTTATTTCGAGTTGAGTGGGAACTCGGTGTCATTTCGACTTGTGGCCAGAACTGCAGATTTCCTCTTGAGTTTCAATAGGTGAGACAGGCCTTCTCTTGATGTGTGAGGGGAAAGTCAGGATTCCTCTCAAGTTGAAGCAGGGGAATCAAGCCTCATCTCACATTGAGGGGGGAATCTCATGGTGTTTCTCTAGTTGTGGTGGGAAGCTTTGAGTTCCTTTCGAGTTGCGATGGGGACCTCAGGGAACCTCTCATGTTGCCTCAGGGAAGTCAGACCTCTTTTCAAGTTGTGAGGGGCACTTGGGATTCCTCTCAAGTCACTGCAGGGGAATAGGTCCTCATCTCCAGTTGAAGCGGGAAACTCAGGGTTCCTCTCCAGTTGCAATGAATATCTTGAAGTACCTCTTGAGATGCATAAAGGGAGTCAAGCCTCCTTTAGAATTTCAAGAGGGAAGCAGGCATGGCTCTCGAGGCACTGCAGCAAAACAGCCTCATGTCACATTGAGTGGGGAATCTCGTGGTTTTTCTCGAGTTGCAGCAGGAAGCTTGGGGTTCCTCTCGAATTGTGACAGGAACCTCAGGAAACCTCTCGTATTGCCTCAGGGAAGTTAAGGCTCCTTTTGAGTTATGAGGGAGAGTGCAGGATTGCTCTCCAGTCACTGCAGGGGAATTGGGTCTCATTTCACATTGAGGGGGGGAATCTCGTGGTGTTTCTCGAATTGTAGCAGGAAGTTTTGGGTTCCTCTCGAGTTGTGACGGGGACCTCAGGGAACCTCTGTTGTTGCCTCGGGGAAGTCAGATCTCCATTCATGTTGCAAGGGGAAGCTCGGGATTCCTCTTGAGTCATCGCAGGGAAATAGGTCCTCATTTTGAATTGAGGCAGGAAACTCAGGGTTCTTCTATGTTGTGACAGGGATTTTTGTGTTTCTATCAAGTTTTAAGAGGTGAGTCAGGCCTCGTGTCATGTTGAGGCAGTTTCCTCCAGTTTCTCTCACCCTTGCCGAGTTCAGGCTGAGAACTTTGGCTTTTTCTAGAGGTGCAACATGAGAGTCAGACCTCCGTTTGTGTTGTGAGGGATACTTGGTGTTCCAATTGAGTTGGTGCATGGGAATCAGGCCTTATCTCGAGTTGAGGGTGAACTTGGTATCCTTTCCACTTGCAGCAGGAATCACAGAGTTCCTCTAGAATTTCCATAGGTGAGACCATCCTTCTCTTGAGGTGGGAGGGGAAAGTCGGGATTCTTCTGGAGTCGAAGCAAGGGAATTGGCCCTCATCTCAAGATGAGGTGGGGAACACGAAGCTCTTCTTGAGTTGCGGTGGGAAACTCGGGGTTCTTCTCAAGCTACGACGGGTGTTTCTGGGAACATTTTGAGTTGCATGAATAAAGTCAAGCCTCCTTTTGAGTTTCGAGTGGGAACTAGGGATTCCTCTCAAAGCATTGCTGGGGACAAAGGCCTCATTCACACATTGAAGGGGGAATCTTGTGGTTTTTCTCAAGTTGTGAAGGGAAGATTGGGATTCTTCTCGAGTTGCTGTGGGGATCTCAGTTAACCTCTTATGTTTACCCAGGGAAGTCAAGTCTTCTTTCTATTGTGAGGGGAAGTGCTGGATTATTCTTGAGTCACTGCAGGGAATTGGGACTCATATCACATTGAGGCGAGAATCTTGTGGTGTTTTTCGAGTTGTGGCAGGAATCTTTATTCCTCTTGAGTTGTGACGGGAACCTCAGGGAACCTCATGTTGCCTCAGGGAAGTCAGGCTTCCTTCGGAGTTGCGAGTGGCACTGCAGGATTCCTCTCGAGTTGCTGCAGGGTAATAGGGCCTCATCTCTAGTTGAGGCTGGTAACTCAGTTTTCCTCTCCAATTGCCACAGGGATCTCGGGGTTCCTACCAAGTTCAAGAGGAGAGTCAGGCCTCATCTCAAGTTGAGGCATGAAACTCCACTTTCCTCTTGAGTTGTCAGGCCTCATGTCGAGTTCATATGGTGAACTGGGCTTTTTCTAGAGGTTCACAGGGGAGTAAGACCTCTGTTCATGATGTGAGGGGATACTCGTGGTTCCATTCGAGTTAGTGCAGGGGAATCAGGCCTTATCTCGATTCGAGGGGGAACTCAGTGTCCTTTCGGCTTGGGGCAGGAACCGTTGGGTTTCTCTTGAGTTTCAATAGGCAAGACAGGCCTCCTCTTGATGTTTGAGGGGAAAGTCGGGATTCCTCTCAAGTCAAAGTAGGGGACTAGACCCTCATCTCGAGATGAGGTGGGGAACACGGTGCTCTTCTCTGCTCTGTTGCAGAGAACTTGGGGTTCCTATCGAGTTGCAACAGGTATCTTATGGAACCTCTTGAGTTGCATAAAGGAGTCAAACCTTTCGAGTTTTGAGCGGGAACTCCGTATTGCTCTCGAGGCGTTGCAGGGTAAAAGGGCCTCATCTTGCGTTGAGGGGGGAATCTCGTCGTTTTTCTCGAGCTGTGGTGGGAAGCTTGGGGTTCCTCTTGAGTTGTGATGGCAACCTTAGGGAACCTCTCATGTTGCCTGAGGGAAGTCAATTCTCCTTCTGAGTTGTGAGGGGAGTGTGGGATTGATCTCAAGTCATTGCAGGGAATCGGGCCTCATCTTGCATTGAGGGGAATATCTCATGGTGTTTCTTAAATTGTGGCAGGAATTTTGGGGTTCCTCTCCAGTTGTGACGGGGACCTCAGGGAACCTCTCATGTGGCCTCAGGGAAGTCAAGTTTCCTTTCGAGTTGTGAGGGGCACCTCTGTAATCATCTTGAGTCACTTTAGGGAAATAGGGCCTCATCTTGAGTTGAGGCAGGAAACTCAGGGTACATCTCCAGTTGCCACAGAGATCTCAGAGTTCCTATAGAGTTTCAAAAGGGGAGTCAGGCCTTATCTTGTGTTGAGGAATGGAACTCTGCTTTCCTCTCAAGTTGTAACAGCATTGTCAGGCCTTATGTTGAGTTGAGAAGCGTCTCAAAAGTAGGATAAAACTGAAGCTACTTAGCACACATGTATGCACTCGGATAGCATTCATCCTGTAATACCTCCAGGAATGCAGTACTATTGTAAACGTTTCCCAGAAATGGTCAGTTTTAATTGCTTCCATTTGGAATATCTCACCATGAAACCACTTACTCCACATTTGAGGGAGCCTATGTGGGGATGCTGCCATTTGCTAAGAATATATATTCTAATTATACATTCTGAAACTTGGAAAATAACCATAGAATGAGTTCAGGAACTCCCTGGACTCACTGTGAGGTGAAACTAAGCTGAAGTTCTGTTGATAAGTTGACCCCCATAAGGTTCTACTGTGACTGGATGACCACAGTGACAATTTGGGTCTCTTGGAATCAATGTCATTTCACAACCAGTGTTCAGTTCAGTTCAGTCGATCAGTTGTGTCCAACTCTTTGCAACCCCATAGACTGCAGCATATCAGGCTTCCCTGTCCATCAACAATTCCAGGAGCTTACTCAAACCCATGTCTATCAAGTCAGTGATGCCATCCAACCAACTCATCCTATGTTGTCTCCTTCTCCCTCCTTCAAACTTTCCCAGCATCAAGGTCTTTTCCAATGAGGCTGTTTTTCACATCAGATGACAAAAGTACTGGAGCTTCAGCTTTAGCATCTGTCCTTCCAATGCATATTCAGGACTGATTTCCTTTCATATTGACTGGTGAAATTTCCTTGTAGTCCAAGGGACTCTCGAGAGTCTTCTCCAATACCACGGTTCAAAAGCATCAATTCTTCAGTGCTTAACTTTCTTTATAGTCCAACTCTCATATCCATACACGACTACAGGAAAAACCATAGCTTTGACAAGACAGACCTTAGATGGCAAAGTAATGTCTTTGCTTTTTAGCATGCTTTCTAGGTTGGTCATAGATTTTCTTCCAAGGAGCAAGCATCTTTTAATTTCAAGGCTGCAGTCACCATCTGCAGTGATTTTGGAGCCCCCCAAAATAAAGTGTCCAGTAGTTTCAGAAAATTATAATTATTTCATTTTCCCAAGTGAATTTACCTTGATAAAATCTTTGAGTCCCTCTTGGAAGGTGAGATAAATGCTAAAAATAAAAAATTCTGGCTATTGTTGCAAACCATTTTTTAGAGGACCCAAACTCCCCTTCATTGAAAGGTTTCTGGGGCTGTAAACTGGCTCAATTCCAGGAACTAATGAGGAGCCATGACTATCTATTTTAATAATTAATGGCAACCCACTCCAGTGTTCTTGCCGGGAGAATCCCAGGGATGGGGAGCCTGGTGGGCTGCTGTCTATGGGGTCGCACAGAGTCGGACACGACTGACGTGACTTAGCAGTTCAATTTTGGTCGACTTAGGTCGATTTAGGTCGGTAGGTGCCCAATATGCTACTGGAGATCAGTGGAGAAATAACTCCAGAAAGAATGAAGAGATGGAGCCAAAGCAAAAACAACACTCAGTTATGGAAGTGACTGGTGATGGAAGCAAGGTCTGATGCTGTAAAGAGAAATATTGCATAGGGTTGTGAAATGTTAAATCCATGAATCAAGGCACATTAGAAGTGGTCAGACAACAGATGGCAAGAGTGAACGTTGACATTTTAGGAATCGGTAAACTAAAATGGGCTGGAATGAGTGGATTTAACTCAGATGACCATTATATCTACTACTGTGGGCAGGAATCCCTCAGAAGAAATGGAGTAGCCATCATGGTCAACAAAAGAGTCCAAAATGCAGTACTTGGATGCAATTTCAAAAACAACAGAATGATCCCTGTTCATTGCCAAGGCAAACCATTCAATATCTTGGTAATCCAAGTCTATGCCCTGATCAGTAATGCTGAAGAAGCTGAAGTTGAATGATTCTATGAAGACCTACTACACCTTTTAGAACTAACATGCAAAAAGATGTCCTTTTCATTACAGGGGACTGGAATGCAAATATAGGAAGTCAAGAAATACCTGGAGTAACTGGCAAATTAGGCCTTGGAGTACAGAATGAAGCAGGACAAAGGCTAATAGAGTTTTGCCAAGATAACACACGGGTCATAGCAAACACCCTCTTCCAACAACAGAAGAGAAGACTCTACACATTGCAGATGGTCAACACTGAAATCAGATGATTATATTCTTTGCAGCCAAAGATGGAGAAGCTCTATACAGTCAGCAAAAATAAGACTGGGAGCTGACTGTGGCTCAGAACATGAACTCCTTATTGCTAAATTAAGACTTAAATTGAACAAAGTAGGAAAAACCACTAGACCATTCAGGTATGACCTAAATAAATCCAATACGATTATACAGTGGAAGTGAGAAATAGATTTCAGTGACTAGATCTGATAGAGTTCCTGATGAACTATGGACAAAGGTTTATGACATTGTACAGGAGCCAAGGATCAAGACCATCTCCAAGAAAAATAAATGCAAAAAAAGCAAAATGGTTGGCTGAAGATCTCTTAAAAATAGCTGTGAAAGAAGAGAAGGCAAAAGCAAAAGAGAAAAGGAAATATACACCCATTTGAATGCAGAGTTCCAAAGAATAGCAAGGAGACATAAGAAAGCCTTCCTCAGTGATCAGTGCAAAGAAATAGAGGAAAACAGTAGAATGAGAAAGACTAGAAATGTCTTCAAGAAAATTATAGATATCAAGGAAACATTTCCTGCAAATATGGGCACAATAAAAGACAGAAATCATATGGACGTAACAGAAGAAGATGATATTAAGAAAAAATGGCGTGAATACACAGAAGAACTATACAAAAAAGATCTTTCTCACCCAGATAATCACAATGGTGTGATCACTCAACTAGAGCCAGACATCCTGGAATGCAAAGTCAAGTGCATCTAGGAAACCTCAGTATGAACAAAGCTAGGGGAGGTGATGGAATTCTTGTTGCGCTATTTTAAATCCTAAAAGATGATGCTGTGAAAGTGCTTCACTCAATATGCAAATATGGAAAACTCAGCAGTGGCCACAGGACTGGAAAAGGTCAGTTATCATTCCAATCCCAAAGAAAGGCAATGCCAAAGAGTGCTCAAACCACCACACAATTGCACCCATCTCACACGTTAGTGAAGGAATGATCAAAATTATCCAAGCCAGACTTCAATAATATGTGACCGCGAACTTCCAGATGTTCAAGCTGGTATTATAAAGGCCAGAGGAACCAGAAATCAGAATGCCAATATCCAGTGGATCATCGAAAAGGCAAAAGAGTTCCAGAAAAACATCTATTTCTGCTTTATTGACTATGCCAAAGCCTTTGACTCCGTGGATCACAGCAAACTGGAATATTCTGAAAGAGATTGGTATACCAGACCACCTGGCCTGCCTCTTGAGATATCTGTATGGAGGTCAGGAAATCAGTCCTGGATTTTCATTGGCAAGACTGATGCTGAAGCTGAAACTCCAATACTTTGGCCACCTGATGCGAAGAGCTGCCTCACTGGAAATGACTCAGATGCTGGGAAAGTCTGAAGGTTGGAGAAAAAGGGAATGACAGATGATGAGATGGTTGGATGGCATCACTGATTCAACGAGTTTGAGTAAATCTGGGAGTTGGTGATGGATAGGGAAGCCTGGCATGCTGTAGTCCATAGGGTAGCAAAGAGTCAGACATGACTGAATGACTGCACTGAACTGATAATCTTGATAAATACTAATGCCAAGACGTATGGACTTTGCAGGTGGCGCTAGTAATAAAGAACCTGTCAGCCAATGCAGGGGACATAAGAGACACAGGATCAATTCCTGCATTGGGAAGATCCTCTGGAGGAGGGCATGGCAGCCCACTCTGGTATTTTTGCCTGGAGAATTCCATGGGCAGAGGAGCCTGGTGGGCTACACTCCATAGGTCGCAAACAGTAGGATATGACTGAAGTGACTTAGCAAGCATGTGCACAGTCTTTGTATGATATGAAGAAATAAAATGTGGATTTAGTGTCCATGCTGTGAATGAAAAAAAAGTGAAAGCAAAAAAAAATGTACCATCGTAAACAGCATATAGTGACATCAGGAATTTGCTCCATCATCTGTGCTCTCAGAATTAAATGCTGGGTTTAGTTTCCTGGATTTAGTTCAGTTCAGTTCAGTCTCTCAGTCGTGTCCAACTCTTTGCCACCCCATGAATTGCAGCACGCCGGCCTTCCTGTCTATCACCAGCTCCCAGAGTTCACTCGGACTCGTGTCCATCAAGTCTGTGATGCCATCTAGCTATCTCATCTTCTGTTGTTCCTTTCTTCTCCTGCCCCCAATCCCTGCCAGCATCAGTGTCTTTTCCAATGAGTCAACTCTTCGCATGAGGTGGCCAAAGTACTGGAGCTTCAGCTTTAGCATCATTTGGATCTCCTTGCACTCCAAGGGACTCTCAAGAGTCTTCTCCAACACCACAGTTCAAAAGCATCAATTCTTCAGTGCTCAGCCTTCTTCACAATCCAACTCTCACATCCATACATGACTACTGGAAAAACCATAGCCTTGACTAGATGGACCTTAGTCGGTAATGTCTCTGCTTTTGAATATGCTATCTAGGTTGCTTATAACTTTTCTTCCAAGGAGTAAGAGTCTTTTAATTTCTTGGCTGCAATCACCATCTGCAGTGATTTTGGAGCCCCCCAAAATAAAGTTCGACATTGTTTCCCCATCTATTTCCCATGAAGTGATGGGACCAAATGCCATGATCTTTGTTTTCTGAATGTTGAGCTTTAAGGTAGTTTGAGCATTCTTTGGTGTTGCCTTTCTTTGGGATTGGAATGAAAACTGACCTTTTCCAGTCCTGTGGCCACTGTCCTGGGTTTAGTTTGCTGCAAATGTATAGATGAAGCAAAGTTTGATCTGTTTCACAGTTTTAATCTGAAGTTAGTTGCCATTGACTCCATGGAAAGTGGACTGGAATATGTATGTGAAGTGTGATTTTACTCTACATGAGTTGTATTGGCTCAAGCTAGTCAGATCACTTATAATTATAATGGGAACCTGTCCTTTTGAATTATATGGAGACAGAAAACGACAATATACATTTAGTATGAAAATTATACGTATATATATCTGTGTGTGTATGCAAATAAATCCAATATTTGCACATTGAAGTCTTAGGCTCTAGGAGATAAGAATGTAATTGCTTTGGAGATAGTCCTTGAGGAGGCAATTAACTGAAAGTGATGCTTTTAGGGCAGATCTTATCTAATATAATTGTTGACCGTGTAAGAAGAGATTATGGAGAAGGGAATGGCAACCCACTCCAGTATTCTTGTCTGGAGAATCCCGTGAGCAGAGGAGCTTGTTGGGCTAGGGTCCATGTGGTCATAAAGTATTGGACACGACTCAGGGACTAAGCAAACAAGAAGAGATTAGGGCACTGAAATTCATTGAAAAAAGATTGCTTGAAGGCAGAGGGTAAAGGCTGCCATCTACAAATGAAGAGAGGCATCAGAAAACAATCAACCCTGCTGTTACATTGATTTCAGACATCTAGCTAGATTCCAGAATTGGAGAAGGCAATGGCACCCCACTCCAGTACTCTTGCCTGGAAAATCCCATGGACGGAGGAGCCTAGTAGGCTGCAGTCCATGGGTTCGCTAAGAGTTGGACAAGACTGAGCAACTTTAGTTTTACTTTTCACTTTCATGCATTGGAGAAGGAAATGGCAACCCACTCCAGTGTTCTTGCCTGGAGAATCCCAGGGACGGGGGAGCCTGGTGGGCTGCCATCTCTGGGGTCGCACAGAGTTGACACGACTGAAGTGACTTAGCAGCAGCAGCAGCAGCAGCAGATTCCAGAATAGTGAGAAAATAAATTTATTTAAAATAAAATTTATTACGGTATAGTTGATTTACAATGTTCTGTTAGTTTCAGCTATACAGTAAAATGAATCTATTATACTTATACATATATCCACACTTTTTTTTACATTATTTTCCCATATAGGCCATTACAGAGTGTTGAGTAGAGTTTCCTGTGCTATATAGTAGGTCCTTATTAATTATATACTTTATGTAGTAGGATGTATATGTCAATCCCAACCTTCCCCTACTCCCTGGTAACCATAGTTTGTTTTCTACATCTGCAACTCTGTTTCGTAGATAAGTTCATTTGGGCCCTTTTTGTAGAATCATTTTTAAGAAATATAATATTTACAAATAATAAATGCAGGAAAGAGTGTGGGAAAAGGAGAACTCTGCAACACTGTTGGTAGGAATATAAGTTGGTACAGCTACTTAGAATGCAGTATGGGAATTCCTTAAAAAAAATAACAGCAGAGCTACCATATGATTCACCAATGCCATCATGGGCATATACACGGATAAATCTATGTTTGAAAAAATACATGCAACCCAATGTTCATTGCATCAGTATTTACAATAAACAGGATATGGAAGCAACCTCAATGCCCACCAACAGAGGAACAGATAAAGAAGATGTGGGAAGTGTATACAATGGTATATTGTCGAGGTCCTTTAATGGACCGGAACCTGGTTGTCTGGAGTCGACGATAAGAAAGTAAAAGAGAGAGAGAAAGAGGCTGATATTCCTTGGTTTATGCAGAAAGCCAATAAAGCTCTTGACACAGAGCTTGCACTGCTACACGTAGGCACCAGACGCCCTCTCGTGGGGGTGAAGATACAGTGCACCTTCTCAAGAGTGTCTTGGAAGAGAGAGAGAGAGAGAGAGAGAGAGAAAAGAAAGAGACGGGGACCCAAGCTCTGATGGAGCAAAGGTGTTTTATTCAACATAGTGTGGGTATATATACTGTTTACAAGGTAACTTTTTTCAGCAAAGATAAAAATCAAAAGTCCAGACTTTATCATAAGGCAATTCATATCAAAGAGAGAAGGTTGTAAATAATCACTTTTACTGTATGATTCATAAAAAGGAAGAGGGTCGTAAATAGTTACTTATCACCATATGGAAAAACTAATGAAGGAAATGCATGCATTCTTCAGCCCTGGGAGTGGCTTGCCAACTCCTCTTAATTCCTGAATACTCAGGAATTAATAAGGAACAGAGGATTCATGACAGATCCAAAACAGCACACAGAAAGCCTCCTGTTAAATGCTTCCTGACAATATATTACTCAGCCATAAAAAAGAATGGGATAATGCCATTTGCAGCAACATAGATAGACTCAGAGATTGTCATACTGAGTAATGTAAGTCAGACAAGGAAATTTCTACTTATTCAGCAACCAGTCTATGGCACTTGGTTATATCAGCTTCAGCAAACTAATAAAACATAGATACAATATAGATACAACTAATACAACAATACAACTAATACAATATAGATACAATACAAGTATCTATATATGTGTATATATGTGTGTGTGTATACATATGTACACATTTGTCTGTAGATACATATATGTATATGTATATATATAAAGTCTCCATATGTTGGTGGTGGTTTAGTTGCTAAGTTGTGTCCAACTCTTGTGACTCCATGGGCTGTGGCCCACTAAGCTCCTCTGTCCACAGGATTTTCTAGGCAAGAGTACTGGAGTGGATTGCCATTTCCTTCTCCAGGGGATCTTCCTGACCCAGGAATCAAATCTGGATCTCCTGCATTGCAGGCAGATTCTCTACTGACTGAGCTATGAGGGAAGCTGATAATAAAATATATATTATACACTCATGTGATGAGATAGACACACATAGATGCCACAGTTTTCTTCATGTGCAAACAGTACATATGTGGTAGCTTGACTATAATCTTTATTTTAAGTATCTAAGAATAATAGGTAGACACTAATAAACTAAAAGGAAATATTTTAATTAAAGTTTTTTATTTGTAAGCAATAAACATCAGTCTGAATTTATTTAAATTTAATATTTAGTGTGAAAAATACACTTTGTTGATAAACCTATTTTCCCCAAACACCTTCTTCATCACCTGTTTGACATCTTTGTTCCTCAAACTATAGATGACGGTATTCAGCATGGGAATTATGATGGTGTAAAATATGGACACGATGATGTCATGATTCAAGGCATAGCTGGAACTGGGTCACACATACATGAAGAGAACTGTACCATGAAAAATAGACACTCCTGTTAGGTGAGAGTCACATGTAGAAAATACTTTTCTTCTCCTTTCAGCAGAATGCATCCTCAGAATGGCCAACAGAATGAAACCATAGGAGATCAGAACAATCAATACGGTGGATATCTCAATAAAGCCTGCCAAATAGAAAACTAGAAGCTGGTTCATGTTTGCATCAGAGCAAGAAATAGCTAGGAAGGGAGGCATGTCACAGAAGACATGTCTAATTTCACTGGGTGCACAGAAGGATAGGGTAACGGTAGCCACTGTGTGTAAAGTAGCATGCAAGATACCAGCAACATAGCAGGAAATTATAAGCGGCACATAGACTCTGGGTGACATTTTAACTAAATACAGGAGAGGATTGTAGATGGCTACATAGTGATTATAGACCATTGTGGCCAAGATGAAGCATTTTGTGGTCCCATAAGTAAGAAAGAGAAACATCTGTTTGGCACATCCAAGAAAGGAAATGGTTTTATTCTCAGATAAGAAATTCATCATCATTTTGGGGATGATAATGGAAGAATACCAGGCATCTAAGAATGATAATTCTGTCAGAAAATAGTACATGGGGTTGTGGAGTTGGGAATGACCAAGAAAACCAACCCCAAATTTCCTGTCATTGTAAAAAGATAGATTGCTAGAAATAGTAAAAATAGAAAGATTTGCACCTCAAAATGATCTGTAAAGCCCATCAGTATAAACATGGTGACCTCAATCCTATTTTTTATCTGAATCCAGTAGAAATCTAAATCGATGGTGATCCTGACATCTCAGTTTTCAGTTTTAAATTCCACAAGCAATATGTGGCAAAAATAGAGTCCACCAATTACATTCTCATGTCCATTTCTTAGAAATCCTTTTCAGTGCGGGAACAGTCCAATGATTAAAAGTTGAGTCCAGGTGGATGCATTACTCTGTAAAAATAAATTAATTGCTGTTGGTTAAATTTTCATGTTACAAATAGTGCCAGTTTATATGGTTTGACTTCCAATTTATTTTCTGTTAACTTTATGACAGCTCACTTTCATATGATGTCATCTTAAAATTCCCCACAAGACAAATGAATATAGGGGTTTTTAATCCCAACATTATTATAGTAGAAAATGCACATCTGAGTGCTAATCCCAGATTTTCTACAGCATGCCTGAAATTTACAATTTGCAAACTATGAGCAAATACATTTACATCAGAAGATAGTAGTGAATTTAAATGTTAAAAACCAATGTGAAAATTACTTAACTTTATCATGTTCCCAGGTTACTAGGAAATGGAATTGTTACTACTATTGTGATATAACTTAGTCATGTCCAACTCTTTGCAACCCCATGGACTGTAGCCTTCCAGGCTCCTCTGTCTAGGCAAGAAGACTGGAGTGCGTAGTAGCCATTCCTTCAAGGAATCTTCCTGACCCTGTGGTCAAACCTGGATTTCCTGCATTGCAGGCAGTTTCTTTATAATCTGAGTCACCAGGGAAGCCCAAGCAGATCCACTTGTACCAGAAGTGAGGTTTGAACCCACAAGGATATAAATCCATTGGATCTTAAGTTCAATGCCTTAACCACTTGGGCATTCTGGTACCTGACTTTTCTATAATTACTATAAGATACAGTCATCCTTAGGCGGGGGCATATAATGTGAATATTGTCTTAAAGGTTGTAAATACAATTTAAATGCTTTTAAAATAGTTGTTGATGTGCTGCAAATTTGTTTACTTTTTGAACTCTGCAAATTATTACTTTCACAATACTTTGGATTTACAGTTGATTGAATTCAAGAAGTAGAACACTTGGATATAAACAGCACTGACTGTAAATATCTCCTGATGACAGATAATATAACTCTTTAGAAAAGGTATTGCTAGAAGAAGCACATGACTATGTAAACCACAATGTAGTGTTTTATTATGGCTCTATTTCCCTATGCTGTCAGACTGTTAGTTATTCAGTGGAGTATGAAGAAAGCAAAGTGCATAACAAACAAGCAAAATGTTAAAAGGTCATCAGTATCTGTACCTAAAGTCTCCAGCATTGAAAGTATTAGATATTTCATTTATTGTATTTAGGGCCAAGATTTCACTATTATGACTCTTGCTTTTCTTCAGTGTGCTATGTAGATCAACATTTATTTAAAAAAAAAGTGAAAAATCTGCTGTGAGTGGGACTGAGCTGAATTCAGTGACCTACCAATAGCTTACATTACTAACATGAAATGCACTATATCTTTGTTATAATGAGACAAGCATACATCAAATAGAGAATGAGCAAATCAGCTTAAAAACACTTTTAGAAGGAAAACAGAGTCTCATGTCCTTATTTTCCCACGTAGTTCCTCCATTCAAGTGAAAATTTTTCTTAATACATAGAATAAATAATTTTTCAATTGTGGAGTTGCCAAATCAAAAAGGAAAATCTTAATTCTTAGAGAAATATATATGGTATAAATATAACACATAATTAAATCAAATGTTTATCTTTTTGTTAACTCAAAGAACCCATATATTACTCTTGAAAGAACATATACAATCTCAGATTTAGCCCCTAATGTGATTTAGCAAAAGCAACTTAATCCTTCACATGATTAAAATTTTGGTGCATATTTTGTTCAATTACATAATATGGTATGACAACAGAGTTCTTATTTATTTATGCATTGTTTTATTAAAGTATTAATTAATGTGAAGGATGCATACATATTAAATATGACTATATTTGTTTCAATATGACTATATTTGTTTCAAATTTTTCTTAACTTGAAGGGGCAGTTATAAATAAATAGAGAGCTAGGAAATCAAATTTTGTCAAAGCATTGGATAGTGAATGGACTCCAAACCAAAATCTAAGTAGTTCTTCTTTTAGTTAAGCTTATATGTTACATGACACTCAATATAAATTAAAATATCATTCTGATGAAATTAAACTAACTGAATTCCATATTTAATACTAACAACCCCCTTTAAAATTCTCTTCTATTGCATTCTGATGTGGGGCATATCAATAAAATAATAGTATGTTATTATTATTATGTTATTATACATAATTATACATAATATAGTATATTTACTTAACATACAATTTTACAATAATTTTGTCCTTTACAACTTTCTCATACACCTTTATATCTCTGATCTATTTTTTTTGGACTCCATTTCTTTTCTTTTTTTTTTTAAAATTCTTTAATTGGAAGATATTTGCTTTGCAGAATTTTGTTGTTTTCTGTCAAACTTCAACATGAATCAGTACAAAAGGTGGATTATGAATGAAGGCATATGCTATTCTTAGTCATGATTCGTTAGTGCAATTACCTATTTCAATGTAGAGAAATTAACAATAATAGACAAAATGTGTTTCCCAGGTGGTGCCAGTGGTAAAGAATCCATCTGCCAATGCAGGAGATGTGGGTTTGATCCTTGGATCATGAAGAAATCCTGGGGAGGGAAATGGCAGTACAATGCATTACTCTTGCCTGGAAAATTCCATGGCCAGAGGAGCTTAGTGGGCCAGTCCATGGAGTGGCAAGGAGTCAGACATGACTCAGCACACAGAGACAAAAAGTATGGGGTCATTTACTTCATTCAGGGTGCTCTTCAAACAGGCGATTCTGTCCACTAATTAAGGAGATTAGAACTAATTGTTTTTGCATCTAACTTGATTACACTTTGAGAGAAAGAGTCTAGGAAGATGGGCCCCAGATTTTTGACAAAGTATCATCATTCTGAAAAGCTAAATCAAATGAGCTCCTCAACTCTCAAACAAGTGGAAAACACACAATAATAGACACTCATGATATGAATTATATTAACACTGAGTTGGAGAAAAACAAGCTGTGTTAACAGCTACCACAAATCATAAGATGGCTACAAGTGGTTAGAAATGGTACATACAATATTCTGTGCAATCTACATAGCAACCTGCAACCAAATAAATGAGAATTCTTTTATAGATTTGACAATTGAAGACCAGCTAGACCTATGAACTGAGTAAGTTCACACAGTGAATTGCTAGAGGCACCAAGGCTGAAGTAGAAATTTCTCTGTTGCCAGACCCCATGCTATTATCATCAACATATCACAATCTAATTGTAACATACCACAATTCTGGAATTTCTATGCCCTAGAAATACATTAACATTCTTATGTGCTTGAATCTTTTTTCTTTCTTCTTCTTCTTCTTTTTTTTTTTTTTTTAAATCAAGCTTAAGTAGACTATGAAAATAAAATGAAAGAAAAATATTGCTGTAGCTTCTAGGTCAATCTGCTAACTAGTGAAATAAATTTAAAATTAATTTATATCCCTCCATGGGAAAAAATAATGATCTTCAAATGATGTATACTCAATGGCTGGTTAATAAATAATTTTCTTTCCATTTAATAATTTTCCTAAAGTTTAAATATAACCATTTATTTATACCCTTATTTTGAGTGCTGTCTTACATCTAAGAAACTAAAAAAATTTAGGGAGTCTTTCTTATTTCTTATTTCCCCTACTATGTTCTCATGAATTTCCTCACTCAATACTTAATTAAATTCTGCATTAACTAGCAAACTTTATCTAAGAGTTAAATATTAAAGCATAGAATCTATTATGAGGTTCAAGGTTATCACTTCTAAAATATTTTGTAATCAATGAAAATCCTTTCATATTACCTGTGAAAATGAACTGTACACTCAGTCAAAATAAGCTATGAGTATTAAGCATTTGGACTCTTATACCAGGTTCTCTGGCTCTTGAAATTTTTAGGGATATCTCAGGGACAAAAAACACTAATTCTCTTCTGGGATAGAAAAGTAACGAGATTTCCCCCCCCCCCTTTTTCTTAGTGATGAAGAAAAATACTTGATTCTGAGCAATGAACAACAAAGTTAAAATTATTATATGAATGCACTCCAGCCTCTGGTGTAAAATGATCTCTCAGCAGAAGAAAAATATGCACAGAAGTGGAATGACATCTAATGATATAGAGGAACAAGCTCTGACGTTTAACAGCTATGTCATTGGGTTGATGATTTAATTACTCTGAAATCCAGTTTCCTCTACTTGGGAATATAACATGCTACTACTCTCAAAATTTTGTAAATGTTTACATAATGAAATAATAGGAAAAGGAGTACGTCAAGGCTGTATATTGTCACCTTGCTTATTTAACTTATATGCAGAATACATCATGAGAAACGCTGGACTGGAAGAAACACAAGCTGGAATCAATTGCTGGGAGAAGTATCAATAACCTCAGATATGCAGATGACACCACTTTTACGGCAGAAAGTGAAGAGGAACTAAAGAGCCTCCTGATGAAAGTAAAAGAGGAGAGTGAAAAAGTTGGCTGAAAGCTCAACATTCAGAAAACGAAGATCATGGCATCCAGTCCCATCACTTCATGGGAAATAGATGGAGAAACAGTGGAAACAGTGCCAGACTTTATATTTCTGGGCTCCAAAATCACTACAGACGGTGATTGCAGCCAAGAAATTAAAAGATGCTTACTCCTTGGAAGAAAAGTTATGACCAACCTAGATAGCATATTCAAAAACAGAGATATTATTTTGCCAACTAAGGTCCGTCTAGTCAAGGCTATACCACCCTTATGGCAGAAAGTGAAGAGGAGCTAAAAAGCCTCCTGATGAAAGTGAAAGAGGAGAGTGAAAAAAGTTGGCTTAACGCTCAACATTCAGAAAACAAAGATCATGGCATCCGGTCCCATCACTTCATGGGAAATGGGGAAACAGTAGAAACAGTGTCAGACTTTATTTTTTTGGGCTCCAAAATCATTGCAGATGGTGATTACAGCCATGAAATCAAAAGACACTTACTCCTTGGAAGAAAAGCTATGACCAACCTAGATAGTATATTCAAAAGCAGAGATGTTCTTTGCCGACTAAGGTCCGTCTAGTCAAGGCTATGGTTTTTCCTGTGGTCATATATGGATGTGAGAGTTGGACTGTGAAGAAGGCTGAGTGCTGAAGAACTGATGCTTTTGAACTGTGGTGTTGGAGAAGACTCTTGAGAGTCCCTTGGAGTGCAAGGAGATCCAACCAGTCCATTCTAAAGGAGGTCAACCCTGAGATTTCTTTGGAAGGAATGATGCTAAAGCTGAAACTCTAGTACTTTGGCCACCTCATGCGAAGAGTTGACTCATTGGAAAAGACTCTGATGCTGGGAAGGATTGGGGCCAGGAGGAGAAGGGGACCACAGAGGATGAGATGGCTGGATGGCATCACAGACTCGATGGACGTAAGTCTGAGTGAACTCTGGGATATGGTGATGGACAGGGAGGCCTGGCATGCTGCAGTTCTTGGGGTTGCAAAGAGTTGGACACTACTGAGAGACTGAAATGAACTGAACTTTGTCCAGTTCCATTAGTCCACTCAAAACCCCTAAGCTAAGTGTGGTTCACGGAGACTGAGTGCCCAGTGTTGTCCAAGATGGTGTCACTTTTAGCACTGATAATCCCACGTCCCTGGAAATGACTGAGTCTTTGGCCAACCATTCTGAAAACAGGCAATCTGTCTGTAATACACTAATCAAAAGAGCTGTGTTTGTAAAATACACACAGAAAACAGAGCACAAAGACTTGTACTACAAATGGTAGTGTTAAAAATGTGGATAACAATACATCTTTGCCTTCAAAGACTGCAGTTAGCCCCAGAGAAACAGTTATACACAGAGATAAGAAATACAAGTCTGGGAATTGTGAGCAAACCCAGGGCAGGGAGAGACATCCTACAAAGTAGTTGACTGGTCTGTGGCTCTTCTCCCTGTACTGGATGATAAGCATTTCACTAATCCCAAAGCAGCTGAGCAGGCCTGGGGTGTTGGCTTAAAGGAGTATAAGGTATCAGCTCTATAATCAATTGTAACATGCCCTGAATGGGTAAACATGGGCCCCGGCTTGATCAGAATGATTTAATTTCCCTCTGCAATGACTACACAGCTCCCATTTTTTCTATTCTCTCATGCTTACCTTTATGATCTACTTTATATTTTGATCCACCTGCCCAGTAAATTACCTAGTTCTTCCAACTCTTGTTTTAAATTCCACTGCTATTCCCTTATTTTGTTCTTTCACACTCAGAGGATGGATTTTGCTAACCTCCACATCAGTCTCTCCATTCTGCCCACATTTGACCTGTTACCCACAAAAGAACCAAAGAACCAACAGTAGCTCTGACCATGAGACTTCCCTTAGATGGCTTCTCCCATCTATGTAATGAATTCTGGACTCCCTTTCAGAGCCCCAAAGATTCTTGGGAATATGGTCCCAAGTGAACTTTTCTCTTTTCCATTCCTCTCTCCTCCACAGCATAAACAAGACCATCTAAAGATAGCCTCTTCACTGTTCCCAGCATATTATCTTTGTCTCCCTGCTGTCTTCTTTGGTCCATACCATCTATAATCTAAGCTATGTTTTTTTCAGTAGTCATGTATGGATGTGAGAGTTGGACCATAAAGAAGACTAGGCGTTGAAGACTTGATACTTGCAAATTATGGTGCTGAAGACTCTTGAGAGTCCCTTGGAAAGCAAGGAGATTCAACCAGTCAACCCTAAAGGAAGTCACCCTGAATATTCATTGGAAGTACTGAGGCTGAAACTCCAATACTTTGGCCACCTGATGTGAAGAACTAAATCTTTGTAAAATACTTTGATGCTGGAAAGATTGAGGGCAGGTGGAGAAGGTGTAACAGAAGATGAGATGGTTGAATGGGATTACTGACTCAGTGGACATGAGTTTGAGCAAACTCAGGGAGATAGTGAATGACAGGGAAGCCTGGAGTGCTGCAGTCCATGGGTTCACAAAGTGTTGGACATGAATTAGCAACTGAACAACAACAATCCATCTTTCCTAGAACACACTCCATCTCTTAAGACCACATCTGGCTTTGAGACCAGGGTAGGAGTTCAGGGTAGGAGTTATCTCCTCCATGAAACTCTTCTGAATCATCTAAGCTAGAAATGATATCTCTCTCATAAGAATTCTAACTGCCCTCGATCTGCATAACACTTATCAAAATTATTCATATTATAATTATTAAATGTGTCTTGTCTCCATAGATATGGGTTTTATTACTTCAGGAACAATGATCCATAGGCTATATCTCTTTAAAATGTCTGAGTTTCACTTAACATATTGATTTGTACAAAAATTCCTCAAATGGTATGCACTGAATGAGTTATCTGGGAATAATGCTAAGGAATCATTTTACCAATTTCAAACATTTAGATATGTTCTTTCAAGAAAGTTTTCACTTATACAAAGCTTATACTCTATAGATACACATAGAGAAAATATACGGGAAAGGTAGAGCACATATCCAAGTTTGGGGGCAGATTAGAATAACCACAAACTCCTCCTAAAGGGTGAACTCAAACCAGAAATTTTCTCGATGTTCATTCTGATTTACTTATTTATCCTCCCAACAGGAAAGTCATCAATGTGCCTCTTTATCAAGGAAATGGTAGAGATCATTGGTATGTTAGCCACTGGTTTCATATCTTGATCCTGATCACTGAGAAAATCCTTGTGGAAATGAAATGGAAAAATACAGGGATTCAGATCAAATCTTTCCCAGAAGTGGATATCATAATCACACCTGAGTGTAAAGGGGCTTCATGCTATTTTAATGTTTTAATACTCCAAAACTTAAGTCCCAGTAGACTAAATGAATGGGGGCTTCCCAGGTGACACTAGTGGTAAAGAACCTGCCTGGTAATGCAGGAGTTGTAAGAGATGCAGTTTCAATCCCTGGGTCAGGAAGATCCCCTGGAGTAAGGCATGACAAGCCACTCCAGTGTTCATGCCTGGAGAACCTATGGACAAAGGAGCCTGGCAGGCTATAGTGCATAGGGTTGCAGATAGTCGGACACAACTAAAGGGGCTTAGAACATACACACAGACTAAATGAATAACCAGTAACAAATGACTCTCTTTCTGCTTTGACTTCTTCTCTTTCTCCATAAGAAAATATTCAGAATTCTAACCTATGCTGGCTCCACCTGTCCTTTTCAGCTTCTGACCCTTCCTGCCAAGCTTGGGATAGAGACTTAAAAGGCTGGGGCAGAGTTCATTAGTCTTAGCTTGGATCCTCTTCACTTCATTACCTTGTCAACACTGACATTTTTAACACTGGTCAGATTCCCCAGGCAAAGGATAAACAAATCAATACAGTGCCATTGGCAAGAAAAAGGAATATCAGCCAAAGAAAATCAATAGGCAGCATGGCTATATTATCCCAAGAAAAATAGTTGCTGTTTTCAAATACCACCATGTGTCCCATGTGTCAGACACTTTACACATCCTATGTGGTATCTTTATAACAAATTGATTAAAAAATATTTCTACTGCTTTACAGATGAGGAAACTGGAGCTCAGAGAGGTGAACATAACAGTGATATAGCTAGCAAATGATAAGTATAGAGTTCGAGCTGCCAACTGTCTAATTTCAAACACATTTTCTACATTACCACCAGGTACCATTGTAAGAAAAATACATGGTATCTAAGGAACCTAGAGATTCTTATCCAAGATCTATTTGTAGTTGACTGTATAATATGGAGCCTGTTAATGTATAGTGTGATGACCTTTCAGCTCCTTCAGCTGTAACATCTACATATTACACTTTCTTTTTTTTTCCTTCAAGAAACATTATGGGAATTTGGAGTTAGCAGATGCAAGCTTTTATGAAGAGAATAGATAAACATGGCCCTTGCTGCTATATAGCAAAAAAAAAAAAAAAAAAAAAAAAAAAACCCTATATTCAATATTCTATTACAAATCATAACAGAAAAAATATGAAATTATAGCAGAAATTAACATAATATTGTAAGTCATTTATACCTCAACAAAATTTTTTAAAAATAATTTTAAAAAATTGTGAACACTTAATATGTGCCTGTAAATATGGTAGCAAGAAGGATAAAATCATAAATAAGATTCAGGTTCTCTCTTTGGAATTCCATGATTACCTCATGCTGAGAGTGGGGAGGGGTGGAGGGGATTGGCAACATCCTTAAAAGTCAGACTAGCCCTCACTTCCTGACTTACAGCTTTTTATAGTTAGTCCCTACCATTCTCAGGATAAAATCTAGACTCTTAGTATGCCTTGTGAGACTCATGGTGTTCTGGTTCTTCCTAACCTCTCTTGGCCCCATCATTGTCATCTTACACTCTGATTTTCAGCCTCCTGTGTCCAAAGATGCCACTTTCATTTCTCTTTTGCTCACCCAGGTAGAACTCACCTGGGTGCCTTCTCTCTTCATTCTCAACTTAGATTTCACTTCCCCCAAGGAAGTTTCAATGTCCCTTCTTCCTCCAGCATACCACACAGGTCACTCTGGGCTTACTTGTCTGCTTACTGGTCTATTTTCTCACTAGATTGTGAGTTCCTTGAGGGTGCAGACTGTCCTTTACTTTCTGTATCGATAGGGCCTAGCTTGGTACCTTTCTTGGTGCACTTAGAAAATACCCAATATGTATTTGTTTAATGAATACAAAATCAGACTACATCCCACACTTTGAAGCTTATTTGATGCACCAAGTATCACACGGTTCCAATCCATCAGAGGCAGCTTTAATAGTGAGAACATATATTCAAATAATGTCAGATGTGTTTTCCCTGCTTTAATACTCTTAAGATGACTTTATTAGAAACCAAGAATTGGCCATATGTGGACCTTCACTATTTACCAAGCATCAGAGAGTCAAGGTTAGATAATGTCTTCTCATTCATTCATTCCACCCAAGCAAAAAGGAAGAGAGAAATTCAAGCTTTTTATGCAAAGAGTGAGAAACCATCTTTTTTTTCCCCTGAGAATTCCCCTTTTAGGTCTGGAAGACATTAGAGTCTAAGGTAATTCTTGAGAGAAAAGTATTTGGGTCAGATGGGATGACTTCTTATGTACTTATTACTGTTACTGCAAACATTTATTGAGTTTCTATTATGCCAGGCATCATATTAGCCACATTACCACTGAGTCTTACAAATAGTAACAAATATTATTATAATAAATACCTATATTCCAATTGAGAAAAGTAAAGCTCAGAGAATTAAGTTATTTTCCAGGTCAATTAGTCAGTATTAGACTTTGATTGGAATCGAGGGTGAATTCCAAAACCTGACCTACAATAAATAAGCTATTCCCACTCCACAATTAAAGCCTGGCCCTAGAGTCTTCTTTAAGCTCATCATGGCTAAGGCTAGGGACACAAGGCTTTAATTTAAGAGCCCTCAACAGAAAACAGAGTGTGTTGTGTTTTGTTTTGTTTTGTTAATCTGGACTATCTCATCTTATTACTTAGAAACCAAACTAGGGCAGGACTGATTGGGAGTGCTGGATCCAGATCTCAATGTGTGACTTTACATGCCAAGCCCACCCCTGGTTACTTTTGTGACACTAGACAAGTTACTTAACCTCTGTGACACATTTTCCTCATCTATAATGTATGAATAATAGTAGTACTTATCTTCTTGGGCATTATTTCATTCTTTCTTATGGCTGAGTAATATTCTATTGTAGGCTTCCCTGGTGGCTCAGTGATAAGAAATCTGACTGCCAGTGCAGGAGATGTGGGTTTGATTCCTGGGTCTGGAAGATCCCCTGGAGAAAGAAATGGCAACCCACTTCAGTATTCTTGCCTGGAGAATCCCATGGAGGGAGGAGCCTGGTAGGCTACAGTCCATGGGGTCGCAAAGAGTGGGACACGAGTGAGCGACTTCACTCACTCACTCACTATCTTGGGTTGTGGAGAAGAAAAAAATTAGTTAACGTAAGAGCTTAGCAATCTAAGTGTGCATGGTCAAATGAATCAATAAAGAAGGTGCTGTGCATATATTTACAATGAAATATTTAAGGCTGTTGTCGTTTAGTCTCTAAGTCCCCGTGAACGGAGGAGCCTGGTAGGCTATAGTCCGTGGGGTTGCTCAGAGTTGGACACAACTGAGCAACTTCACTTTCACTTTTCACATTCGTGCATTGGAAAAGGAAATGGCAGGCTACTCCAGTGTTCTTGCCTGGAGAATCCCAGGGACGGAGGAGCCTGGTGGCTGCCATCTATTGGGTCTCACAGAGTCGGACATGACTGATGAGACCTAGCAGCAGCAGTCTCTAAGTCAGGTCTGGCTCTTTGCAACCCCATGCACTATAGCCCACCAGGATCCTCTGTCCATGGGATTCTCCAGGCAAGAATACTGAAGTGGGTGCCATTTCTTTCTCCAGGGGATCTTCCAGACCCAGAAATCAAACCCACATCTCCTGCACTGGCAGTCAGATTTCTTATCACTGAGCCACCAAGGAAGCCTACAATAGAATATTACTCAGCCATAAGAAAGAATGAAATAATGCCATCTGCAGCAACATGGATGGAATCTGAGATGATCATACAAAGTGAAGTAAGTCACAGAAGAAAAAATGTATGTGATATTACTTGCATGTGGAGTCTTAAAACAAACAAATAAGATATGAGTGAACTTTTTACCAAACAGAAATAGACTCACCAACATAGAAAAAAAAAGTATGGTTACCAAAGGTGAAACAGAGGGGAAGGATGAATTTCAAATTTGAGATTAATAGATATAGAGTTCTATACACAAAATAAATAAATAACAAGTACCTACTGTGTAGCATAGGGAACTATATTTAATATATTGTAATAAACACTAATAGAAAAGAATCTGAAAAGAATGTTATATATATATATATATTGTTTTATATATATATATATATATATATAATGTTTTTGTATGTATATATGTGTGTATAACTGAGTAACTTTGTTGTACACCTGAAACTATCACAATGCTAAATTAACTATACTTCAATTAAAGTGTTAGTCACTCAGTCATGTCCGACTCTTTGTAATCCCATGGACTGTTGCCTTTCAGGCTCCTCTTTTCCATGGGACCATCTGGGCAAGAATACTGGAGTGGGTTGACATTCTCTTCTCCAGGGAATGTTTCCAACCTAGGGATGGAACTTGGGTCTCCTGCATTTCAGGCACTGCAGACAGATTCTTTACCTAATGAGCCATCAGGGAAGCCCAAACTTCAATTAAAAATAAGGAAAAAAATAATACATAAGAGTTTAGATCTAGCACAGAGCAGGGTATTATTAAATAAAAATAAGCAATGTTATTATTATTATTACTTTTTATATACTAGTCATGTCACTGGCTTCTGGTAACCAAACAAAATATCCTTTGTTAACACAGCCAAGAGAAGACATGTAAAATTTGTTAAAAGACATATAAAGTTTGGTTTCTGCTTTTATTAAAAAAAAAAAAATGCACTTGACTTTTACAAAGAAGCATAAGCATGCAGTAGATCTGGGTTCTGATCATGTACTAGCTCCTTTAAAATGTAAAATAAAATTACATTTTTGAATCAGGAGATAACACACATTTCTGTTCCATGAGGTGAAACTAAATCATCTATTGCATATCCCATAATTTCTTCATATCACATGAAGAAAAATGGAGTTCGTTATTTTTAAAAGAAACAGAAACAAATCCCTTACAGCCCAGCTGTGATTCAGTGTTGGTTATCTTTAAGTTAGAAAGGATAAGATAGGTATTTAGGAAGTTGGAATGATTACTAAAATATGATATTTCTAGATCTTTTAAAACACTTCATTAACTAAAAGGTCAGATTAGATTACTCTGACATTTTTAGTTTCTATCATTAACCAAATTTGGACATAAAGTAAGATGATTACACACAATATCAGAATTTGAATCAGGAAGGACTGTGCTTTGGAAGGACTGTGGTTTGGAGATCTTTTTATTTGCTAAAGAACTAGGAATGACCCA